>JAVCKT010021965.1:0-23686 GCA_032273925.1 Rhynchotus rufescens
CCTTGCGCCCCCCCGGGCATTGCCCACCCCCGTGCAATGCCCCCCTTCCCGTGCATTGCCCCCTCCTCGTGCATTGCAGCCCTCTGTGTTGACCCTCCTTGCATCGCCCTCCCTGGGTCACGCCCCACCCCGCTGTGCAGGATGCCGTCCCGTGCACTGCACGGACCCATGCATTGTGTTGTCCCCACCATGTCCCCTCTGCAGTCCATGGCCCCATAGTGCTCCAGCCCCCACGTGTGGCCCTCGTGAGTCTCCCCCATGGCACCCTGGGCCACCCCCCCATGCCGGGGTACCCAGATCCCCTGTGCAAGCAGGGGCCTCCCCCTGGGCGTGTGAGACCCCCAGGCTCCCCCTTGCAAACCCCCGACATGAGTCTTGTCCATGCAGGAATCCTAGGCTGACCCCCCCGCCACGAGCCCCTATCAGACCTCCCCCTTGCAGACCTCATTTGCAGCCCTTGGGCTTCCTCATGGCCCGGCCCGTGGCAGAGCCTCCTTGCAGGGTGCCCCCACCCTAGGGTCGGTGCCAGGGCGGTTTCTGCTCCCTTAGTCTCACACGTGGGTTTTGCAGAGCGGGTTTGGGCCGTGCAGCGGGCAGGGGTCTCGCGGAGCGGGATGCAGCCGTGCGTGGGGCCGTGGGGCTTGCAGGAGCCCCCCCGGCTGCACTGGCAGCCTCTTCCAGCCCGTCCATGCGCCCCTGCACCGCGGCTGCTGCAAGCGGCTGGAGAGCGGGGTCTGCAGGGGCCGTCGCTGCAGCCTGGACCTCGGCTGCACTGGGACCTTTGGGGAATTCGATCCCCCCTCCATGGGGACGAGGCCTTTATGTGAGACGCCCAGTGAGGCCACGGGTCTGGGGGCAGCAGGTCCAGAGCTGGTGGGACGTCATGGGTGACTTGGCTCCTGTGGTCACCTGGAGGTGCCATGGAGCGGTGGGGACCGAGGCGAGGCGACCCTGTCCAGGGTGAAGAAGGTGCCTTGTTGCACACGCTGGGGCTGCTCCCTCTTCCCAGGGCTCTTCCTCCCGCTGCTGGTTGCAGCCGGGTGCCAGCGGGAGCAGAGACGTGGCCGAGCCTCCCACCAGCAAGGGCTCCGCTTTCTGGGCTGGAACTTCACGCGTTCAAGCCGCCGGCTTCGGTTATCCTAAATGTCAGTTAATTGGAAGTGTCCTTCAGAGCAACGGGGTGGAGTAGCCTCTGCGAGCCCAGGGGCACGAAATCCCGGCCGGTGTTTACAAACTAGCAGAGCCGACGGCAGCACCGGCCTCCCGCCTGCGCCGTTTATCCGGCTCCGTTTATTCCTTCAGGCTTCTCCGTGACTCGCTTCTTTTCCGGAGTTTCCTTCTGCTTCGCCCTGCTTTGCTCCCTGTGAGCACTGGGGGACTGGGCCCTCTCCGTGACCCAAAACGCGCCGTTGCCGCCTGCTCTTTTGCAGACTTAAAGGGAATTGTTGGCAAAATAAGTAATGTCACCAGACCGGTTGCACTGCAAAATCCCCACTTTGTCCCCGCTGCCGAAACTTGGGCATTTTGTGTCTCACAGCATGAGAGCCACCTTGGGAAAAGGGGGGTGCAGCTTCCCAGGGCTTGGCGAGACCCTCGCTCTCCAGCTGGGAAGCTGCAGGCGTCGGGTGCGATCCCTGCGGATCCGCCGCCCTTTCAGCCTGGAGGAAGTGGGCCGAAAATGTGGAAGTGCTCGGCACGCTTTGAAATAGGTGCTGGCATGTGGGTAGGAAAAGCAATTTGTTGAAGTCTTCGGTTTTTCTAAATTTTCTTTCTTTTTTAGTATTATTATTATTATTTTTTACAAAAAAGCAAAGACAAGTGAAATTTTTGCATGCATCTCTTTGTGCCGACACGCATCGCAGTTTCCTCCTGCACCTGCATTTCTGCTCTGTTCCGAGCGCCTGTTTTGGGTGGGTTTGTGCCTTGGGCGCTGCACCGTCTGCTCCGAGCCGGCGTCGCGGAGCTGGGCCCGGCTGGAAATGGCTTCACGGTGGGAAACTGAGGGGTTTTGGACCCTCAAGCTCCATCTCGGTGCTTCCAATGGAGTTCCCACTGAGCCACTCACTACCTTTTTCTTTGCTTTTCTGCCCAGATTCGTGTCAGCCCGGGGATCCCGTGTGCTTTCCTTGTGCATCCCCAGGCAATGTATTGAATGGCAATGGATTGGTCTTCATTTGAAATCCCACCTTAGAAACGTTCAGCAGCTCCTCCAAAAGCCCGTGGGCTTCTGTTTGCTTTTCCTAAAGCAAAGTTGGGGTAAAAGCAGTGAAAATCAGCTCTAGCCCTTCACATCAAAGGGCTGGCTGAGCATCCTGGTAGGGCCTGGTGTTCAGTTCCCGCCTGGAGCGCTGTTTTTGTACGAGCTTTGGCAGCGTGAGCACTTTACTCTCCAGTGCTGCTAGAGGGGTTTTCCGAGTGCTGTTCCCAATGGGATGCTCGGGAATAGGAGCACGTGGGCTGTCCCCAGTGTGAGGTCTGGGTACCCAGGCCTTTGTTTGGTCCCTAAAAAGCTGCGCTGTGCAAGGCAGGCTGCAGGTAGCAGGTTGATAGAGACCCTTTTCTGTCCCTTTCCGCTTGTCCTGCTCCTGGCGGGAGCTGGAATTCGGCTCGGAGCCGAGCGGGGCCGGGAGCAGCTGTGCGGTCGGGTCTCCCTTTGCGGCCCATCAGCTGCGGCGCTGCCGGGGAAGGGATTAGGAGCGGAGGGAGCGGAGCGGGAAGCTGGGAGCCTCCCTGAGTTCCCGTCCATCCCTCCTCCCTGGTGCCGGGCACCTGATTTCAGAGCGGCATCCCTGGCGTTTGAGAGTGGGTGTCCCGCGGCGGGAAGAGGGGCCGGTGCTGCTGGAGGTCTCCAAGTGCCACGTGGAGCTCCAAGATGGATTTTCCGAGAGCCGCCACCACGGTGCTTGGTGCGGGTTGGGACCCCAGTGCTCTCAATGCTGCTGGGGCCCTTTGAGAGCTGCCCGACCACAGCAGCCAAGGGAGGAGGTGACGGAGGTCTCCAGCCCAGCGCTCCTCCCTTTCAGGGCAGTGACGCCGAGTTGGACACTCGATGCCACCATCACGTGTTGCTTCATGGCCATGGGCAGCTGTGGCCTAGATTGCACGGGGTTCTTGTATGAATGAGCAGCAAAAAGGGAGAAAAAGACAGAATTCCTGATGTGCATTTTTGAATGTGCTAATCTCTGGCTGCGTCTTGAAGCAAATGGCACTGGCGTGGGACAGTGTCTTTCTGAGGGTGCTTGTACTCCTGAAAGCACCGGCTTTCTTTGGTATTCCCTTGGTGGCTCCCAGAGCAGCCGGGCCCGCTCTTGGGAAGCTCACGGGGCCCGTGGGAGCGCGGGGTGGGTCAGTCGGCACCAGCAGGGCCCCCGTTTGCTGAACTGGGATCCCGCCTGGCTGACACCGCCGCTGTCCCCGCAGGGGTGCTGGTCGGCGTGGTGCTGCGCTACGGCATCCACGTGCCCAGCGACGTGAACAACGTGACGCTGAGCTGCCAGGTGCCCAGCAGCCCCGCCACGCTGCTGGTCAACGTCAGCGGCAAGTACTACGAGTACACCCTGAAGGGCGAGATCAGCGCCCAGGAGCTCAACAACGTCCAGGACAACGAGATGCTGAGGAAGGTGAGGGGGCCTCTCCACCCCATTTCGTTATTGGAGGGGGACAAGGATGCATTTGCTCCAGCAAACTTGTGATCGGCTGTAAATTGTAAGCTAAACACTCAGCATCATGAAGCTATGTTTGCAGCTGGTCTTAGTTTAACCGTTTAAACTCTGGGCTGTGTCCCCAGAAGATCCCCCGTGCGTTCTCACGGTGTTCTCCTGGCACTGTGTCACCTGGCGAGGACACAAGGGGTGTTCAGGATATTTGATATCATTGCTGTGTGCATTTCATCCTGCAAAACACACCGTTTCACTTAGCAACCCATTTAAACCTTTTGCTCTTTTTTCTTGTCTCTCGTTTTTCTATACCAGGTGACTTTTGACCCTGAGGTGTTTTTCAACATTTTGCTTCCTCCGATTATATTTTATGCAGGCTACAGCTTAAAACGGGTACGTGTCTTAAAACTTACGTTTTTACCTTCTCTACCTCCAGAGCGTTTTTAAGACTTGGGAGCTTTTAGAGAGCTGCAAAGTATCCACCAAACCAGCAGCTCTCTGGATTTAGGAGAGGAAACGAGGTTGCTTGGCACGCAGCAGGTGAAAGGAGGGATGGTGCTGGGTTAGGAAATCACTCAGAGCAGCAGGTTATTCAACAGCCTGGCACACAAAGGCGGTGGGTGCACGTTTATTAATGCTGCACTGCTGGGTGCAGCTGCAGCCGCGGCACATCCGTGTGTGGCCGGTCCTGTGGGGTTTCCCTGCCGCTACGGTGCCAGTCAGGGCTTTCTCCCTCTCCTTCTAGAGGCATTTCTTCAGAAACTTGGGATCGATCCTAGCATACGCTTTCCTTGGAACTGCCATTTCCTGCCTGGTGATCGGGTGAGTGGCCGGGGCCAGAACTGGCTCCACTGTGTGGGCTTGGTGCCGGTGTCAGCCCAACACCGAAAGGGAAGAGAGGCCTCCTGTACAGATTTTCTTTAAAAAAAAAAGAAAGAAACCACAGCAGCAAACAGAAGGAATGTGTAAGATACAAAAGTAGAAAGTAGGGTCCCAGGATCTAAAGGTAAGCCTTGTCCCATTTGCTGGAAGCGGATGCCTGGGGAATGCAGATGCATGGGGCATGGGGTCTGAGGCCATTTCCAATGATTAACATGTCTGAGCAGGGGCAGTTGGATAATTTCTATCTGAATAGCATCTTGCTGGCTTGTGTGGAATGCTTCCAGCAGTCAAGCAAACTGGGTCCTAACTGAGCCAGGCCACCCTCATTCCACTAAAAAAAAATGCCACGATGCATTTGCTGCTGCCTGTCCCACCAGCTCAGGGCAGGCTTAGCCTGTTGGCTGCTTTTCTTTTCATGCTACATTATCCAGGAACACACTGCATGTTATGTGCAGCATATGGTAGTGAGGATGTGATATCCCACATTCCCGCTGGGACATAACCCGTGTTTCTCCCCAGGCTCAGCTCATGCAACAACCTTCCTCACTGTTTCCAAGCCTGGGTAACTTTAGGGGCTAATCTGGCAAAATCTGGGGAGCTGATCCCATCTGAATGTTTTCTGCATTTACTTCAAGCTCGGGTACTTGTCTCTGATCCTGCAGCTCCATCATGTACGGCTGTGTGGCCTTGATGAAAGTCACGGGGCAGCTCGGCGGAGACTTCTACTTCACCGACTGCCTCCTGTTTGGTGCTATCGTATCAGCTACTGACCCAGGTATGTTAAGTGCTTAGGGTTTTTTTTTTCTACATCTTACCTATGTTTTGCTCTGTTTTGAATTGTGGTAAAGAGAGGAACAGAGAACTGAAACCTGAGGAATTTCCCTCTCTCTGGATTCCAGAGTTTATTTTAAGTTTGTGTGCAGTGTTTTCAGAGATCAAAGTTGTCTCTTTTTGATTCATTCCAGTGAAGGGTAGGCTCTTTCCCAAACCTCCTTTTTCTAAGTCTTTATCCTTGCAGTGGAGTCCTAGGCAGTCTCTTCCTAACTTCACTGAGTTTGAGGACAGATCTGCTGTTTCTCTCACATGCTGCTCAAGCAGCAGCCACAGAGCAAGATGTGTGAGGTGTGGAGAGCTTTTAGTGGCTGCCTGGTTTTGCATTTTGGGGATTTTTGAAAGATGTTAACCTCATTGAAAATCAATCTTAATGAAAGTATCTTGAGGCCAGTAGTGACAGCTTTGTCTATTCAAGCATTTTGTAAAACTGAGGTGAAAAACCTTGATGTTGTTCAGCTGAATTTGTTAGTTCAGAATTGCTTTCTCGTGGCAGACGTTTAGTTCCATGCTCCAACTTCACCTAAAAGCATGGCACTGCAAAAAGGCTTCTCCTTCCTCTTGCCTTGTGCCAGACAGATCTAGAACTTCTTCCTTTGCAGCTTGCCTGTAGCATCTGGGAAGTGCTGTGGGGCTTGGGGAGCCCCAGCCACCTCTCAGGATAGCAGGAGCTTTGGGGGATGCTTTTAAAAGGAGATAGTGGTCAGCTTTTCGTGGAAGGGGGAGACCTCATTCCTGGACAAGTCAAATCTTTGGTGAGAAACTCCCAAGTGGGATTTGGGCCCGTGAATGGTTAGGTTTGAAATGCTAATGAATCCATGATGGTGTTTCCCATCATGTTGGGAACATTGAATCAGCTGCCCAGTTTCTCTTGCGGTGCTGGATAGTTGGAAATGAGAGCGGTCCATCCGAGATGGGAGGTGGATCCTCCTCACGAGCCCATGTCCTCTGGCGACAGGGGACATCCATGCATGGATGCTTGGAGCTAGCTCCAGTGTGGAGCTCCCGGAGAGCTCGTGTGCGACCTGTGGTGCCGGCGCTGGGATCCTCAGGGAGATCCAGGCAGAGCTCTCACACATCTGCAAAGGGCGGCATTGCAGGCACAACACAGCCCTGTGCCTTGGCAAACGGAGAGGGATTTGGGACCTGGGGCAAATGCAACACGGAAAGGGCACAGGAAGAACATGGAGAGAGACAATGGGATGCAGGGAGCATCACCGGGAACTGGTCCCGGTGTGCAACAAGGCAGCTTCCTACAAGGGGTGTTTTGTCTTTGGTGGCACAGAAATAACGGCACCTTTTTTGCTTGTCTCTCTATTTTTTTCTATTTGTCAGTGACTGTTCTTGCCATATTCCATGAACTCCAGGTTGATGTGGAGCTCTATGCCCTTCTCTTTGGCGAAAGCGTCCTCAACGATGCCGTTGCCATAGTGCTGTCCTCGTAAGTGTGTTCTTTTTTTAACCGTTGTGCATGTTACATGTTGGGCACGGGTGGAATCACCTTGCTCCTCTCTGATACCAGCATCAGTGTTTGCAAGACCACAGTCCCCGATTATCTCTCCCCAAAAGCCCTAGTGACCTCCTGGTTAGTCTCCTCACTGAAATTGCTGTTTGGGAGCGTGGATCATCATTACAGCTGCCCCATGTATGATGGAGAGTTTTGTTTCTTTCTCTCATGGCCTTTTGACCTAATCAGAAGGAATTTTTAATGTCCTCTGAAATGTAAAAAAAGCACCAGATCTGGCTTATCTACCAGAGCACCCTCCAGAAACTCCTCTCAGATGGGTTTGCTCTGACCTGCTTGGCCTCCTATCCACAAATCCCTGCTTTGCTTCAGGCAGAAATAGTTGGTCAGGCAGCTATTGCCTTTCTCTGCCCACCTTCCTGCACCAAGACTGTGACATTTCTTGACCCTGGAGTTAAAATGCTGCACTGCACATCCACACTGGAAACTCGATGGCTCCCAAAAGGATGTTTTGAAATATTTCGCCACATAGAGCATATTTTATCTGCATTTCCATTTTGTTGTCATCCTGGGAGTTTGGAAATACAAAATATCCGCAATCATGACAGGTTAACTTATAGCTAAGACTAATGCAGAAAATATTTCTGGCATACTCGTCACTCGAGCACGCCGATTGCGTGGGCTTTCCTGACGCGTAGGCAGCGAGGAACATATTGCGAGCCTCCAATCTCAGCTTGCAGGGGGTTTATTTACTACAGGGAACGGTTCTGTCGAGGCTTCCGAACGGCTTGTGTTGCTCTTTGGCTTTTCCCCTGGATGTGTCACTGCTGGGGCGAGGGTGAGCGCTGCAGAGCCTGGTCCTGTCCAAGAAGCAGAGCGAGGAGGAGGTGGATGCTGCAGGGGATGGATGGTGCTCACAGGAGTCAGCAGGCTGAGCACTGGCGTGGTGAAATTCCTGGTGGATCCCTGCCCACACAGTGCTGGGAACCTAAATAAGTGCCCTGTGCGCTATGATTGACACCCTGCAGTGTGTCCCTGCCAGCTCTTGCTCTGATTTCCAGCCTTCCTTGTGTCACAAGCCAATTCCAACCTCTTTTCTCTGCAGTGAGATGCTTGGCCCCAAAACAGCAGCCACGCTGACCCTATCTCTTCAAACATACCCATTCGAAGCGTAGCCATGGATGTTCCATCCTTGCAGTCACCACGAGCAGCTGGATAAATGCCAAGGGCTTGGGAATACTGCTTGGCACACCGGTGTCAATCCAAGCAGGCTTTGCAAGGAGAGTCTGGAGCTGCCTCAGCTCTGGCCACCCCTGGCTGGTGCAGATGCATCTCCTGTATAGTGAGGAGGTGCTGTCATCAAGGGTTGCAAGCTGCAACTCTTACTTAGACGTCTGATTTTTTTAAATTGAACAAGGCTTGATCCCTGGCAGAGGCTCAGCTGGGAGATGCTGGTGCACCAGGACTTGCTCCCGGTGCAGGAGCATCCCTGAGCGTTCAGGGACAAGTGCCCAGGGCTACTCAAGAGGAAGGACTGGGTTGTCTCGGTGAAGACTAAGTCAGCCCATGCTTTGCCCAAGCGCTGAGCGGGCTGGGATGCATTTTGGGAAGTCCCAGGCTCGGTGCCAAGGAGGAAGAGGAGAAGAGGGGGAAGTAAAACACGCCAGGGCAAAGCTGCACCCCGGTCCCCGCGCTGGAGGTGCTTTTGTGCAGCGTCGGGCAGGGTTTGGTAGCAGGGAGGTGGTTTCAGGCTTAGCCCAGATAAAGAGGAATTGAACCTGGAGCCGTGGCGAGCGCCCAGGAGCAGGGCCAGGGGATGGAGCGGTGGCCACAGGGCTGCAGGGCTCTGCTCGCTGCAGCAGAGAGTTCGCAGGGCTCCAAGTGTCAGAGTCAGGGCCAGATGCACCAAGGACAGTCACGGGACACATTATTAGCAACTCAGAAAGCAAAACCAGGTAGAGGTTGTGACAGGTTAAAATGCACAGTGGTTATGGAGGGGAAATGAAATCAGTCTAGGTTAAAAAACAAGAAAAAAAACCAACCTGAAATATGCTAGTGAATAGAAAGTGGAAGACAGGATTGAGGAAAGAAATCAAATCACAGGGAGAACTTTGTGGCTTTTGGTGTAAAAACAATTTTCATTGCAGAACGGTTAAAATGCACTAAAAGCAGAGCAGTTTGTTGGGTGCAGTGACTGTAGGAAACAATAGACCTGTCACATTGCAGAGCTGTCGGGCTGTGAATAGGGGTGAGAGCAGCAGGCTGCATTCATGGGACAGTAACTTTCCATCCCACGTACCTGGGGAGGTGAATGTTGAAAGTTCATGTCCAAGGGCCTTAACAGAGCCAGGCAGGGAGTGCCAGCTAGGAAGTTAATGTTTTCCATCAGTTTACATCAGAGAAAGCTAACAATGAGTCAGTACCGAAATGGGGCTTAGAAGAGGAATGTGGGTTCTACATTTCACCCTCTTTCCAGGTAAAATGGTGCAAGAGCTCAAACAAGACTTGGTTAATGCAGAGTTAGAAGTGAGAAATGTCAGAAATACAACCAGTGCCCTCACAACTGGCTAATTTGTCATCATGTAAGGAAAGCTGTGTTAAAGTTTGGTTGATAAATATAACAGCATTGCTGTTGGAAGCTGGCACAGTGCCATTTGCCGTGTTACTATGGGATATTTCACTTCAGAGCTGTGCAAAGTAGATGTAGTGCATGATAATGTGATAAGAGTGAGGGACTTGCAGCTCTCTGGGGGTAGCCCTGTCAGCAGTGAGATGCTGCACGTCCCAGCACACAGGCCTCCCGGTCCCAAAGGTCCCCAAGTGCCTGGCTTTTAAGAGGACTGATATCCCAAAACGCCGGAATACAAAATACCAAACACAATTCCAGATACAGTCTGCCCTGGGGGTGCAGAGGGGCTGCAGCACTGCCCAAGAAGGGGCTGGGGGCATCCATCTCCCTGCAGACCTATGGAGCCTTTTGTTCCAGCTCGTGCTTTTTCTCCCTCTTTTCAGGTCGATCGTTGCGTACCAGCCTGCAGGTGACAACAGCCACACATTTGATGTCACAGCGATGTTCAAGTCCATCGGGATCTTCCTGGGGATTTTCAGCGGGTCTTTTGCGATGGGGGCTGCTACGGGAGTTGTGACAGCATTAATATCCTTTTCTTTGTTTTTTTCCAAGTTCTAAGCTATCCATAACAGCAGCTCATTTTACTGCACTGCATTTCCCCCATATCCAAAGTCTTGTGGTTTTCTTGCCTATACTAAATAGCATTTCAGTATAGGGTTGCAATGACGTGTAACTAGAATCCATACCCTCTTAGCCCTTAGTTTCTCCCCAAGTTGTCCTTAACAGTCTGCAACGTCACCAAGTTCACCAAACTCCGGGAGTTCCCGCTGCTGGAGACCGGCCTCTTCTTCCTGATGTCCTGGAGCACGTTCCTGCTGGCCGAAGCGTGCGGCTTCACAGGCAAGCTCCAGCGCGGCCCGCGGTGGCCCCGGCGAGGACGTCGTGCTCGCCCTCGCCTTGCACCAGTCTAATGGCTTGCGCTCGTGCCAGCAGGCCCCTAAGGTCCCCAGTGTCCACCTGCAACTCGGTCCCCTCCTGTGGCCGTGGGCTAATGGGCCTCTCTGCTTGCAGGTGTGGTGGCCGTGCTGTTCTGCGGGATCACCCAGGCTCACTACACCTATAACAACTTATCGACTGAGTCCCAGCACAGAACCAAGCAGGTAGGAGCTGCTCTGCCCTGTCCAGCCTCTCTCAATTTCAAGCTCAGCAATGATTTTTCTTTCCTTTTAGTCAGTTAAGTGCATTGTTCTGTATACAGCTGGGTTTTACTGAAGTTGTTTCACAAAAATATTTATTGCATGGGCGGACGTGTTTTTCTTGTTAAATCTGTGCAGTTTGACTCGCTCCTAATAGTTTCTTTTTCCCTCTTTCAGTTGTTCGAGCTTCTGAATTTCTTGGCAGAAAACTTCATCTTTTCCTACATGGGACTTGCTCTGTTCACCTTCCAGAACCACGTTTTCAATCCCACCTTTGTGGTGGGAGCTTTCGTATCCTTTGCAGGAGTCCATTTCGTAAAACGAGAAATCAAAGGGAGAGATGCCACATTCCTAATTTGCTTTTCTTTCATACATGGTTTTTATTTCCCTTTTTAGTCAATCTAACTTTTATTTTTAAGAGCGTGGGGATTTCTCCTTGTGGCTTTGGTGGTTATTTTAAAAAGACAGTTTTTTTCTGTTCCCAGCTTTTCTGTTTTATTCTGTCTTGTCTGCTTCCTTGGGTGCTAGAAGCAGCTGCTGCAGGGACTCAGCGCTTGGCTTGCAGTGGTGTCTGCCAGGTTTTGGGATTGGTGGGAGCACAGAGCCTGGAAAAGCCATTTTGGGATTTGCTGGGAATCTTGTGCTGTGCTGCTTCAGCAGAAGCTGGCCCACTCACTGGTGAAATTGCTCATTCACGAGGGAGATCGTGAAATACGTCCCTTATGCAAATTCATGATGTTCAGGAAAGAACATAAAAGCTGGAAGCATTTTACATATTATTCTAGGCTGCACTGAATTCTGTCTCCGTGATTATTTTCGCCATCTGGGTGCTAGTAATAAAAGACACAGCTTCAAAGATAAAAGCAATGTGAAGGGGCTGGTGATTCTTGCATATCTCCCAGGCTATGAAATCAGAGAGTGTTAGATTTTATATTTTTTTTTTTTTTCTTCTGCCTCCAAAGCTGCTGCTTTCATTTTGCTGAATAATCTTGGGGAACTGAACTTGCCTTAAAGCTTCAAACCTGTTTGTGAAGAGCAGCGTGCCGGGAAATGGGGAGGTCCTGGTAGCTGAGATAGCCTGAGCTTCACAAAGGACAGATGATCTTGTGGCAAATGAGCACTGTAGGGAGAACACAGAGTGGGAAGTGGAGGTTCATCTCACCTCCATCCTACCTAAGCTGCTTCATTCCCTTTCTTTGTGCTTTTCTCAGTGTATTTCTCAGATATTCCTGCATTGCCTGCTCTCCCTGCACTGCTCTCACGCTTGGAGCTGGACTCCTCCTTTTGCACAGAAAGGTCCAACGTGTTTCTGAAGCTCCTCAGTGCTTGTGCTGTGCAGGAGTTGTTGGCTGTGTGTGCAGAGGGAAAGGGTACAAGAGGAGACAGAGGAAGAGCAGTTTCCTTAACTCGTGCGAATGTAGCTTGCTATCTTCCTAGGAAGAGCGGCCAATATTTACCCATTGTCATTTCTACTGAATCTGGGCAGAAGAAACAAGATTGGAACAAATTTGCAGCATATGATGATGTTTGCTGGTATGTTAGTGTGTTTTTCTCTCTAAACACGTGGCCCCTCTGCACTTGCTCACCTCTGTGGTGGTGGGAGACCCTCCTCTTCCTACTCTTATTTCAATGTGAGGTCTCCTGGGGGAAGAGGCTGGGCAGAGAAGGGCTCCTTTTGGCTTTGGAGATGTCATTATGGCATCTTCTGGCCCTGCACTTGAGTGAACAGTGTGCAGTGACAGGGGAGAGAGAGTTGGCCTCTTTGGGCTTGTTGAGGTGGAAAACGATGGTGCTACCACCAAACTTCACAGCGTGAACGTCCTGTTGGATGGACAGTGCTGAGCCAGGCGCACGGGGCCGGGGTGCTGGGAATGTCCAGGCTGGGAAGCCCATGTGCATGGCCCAGACCTGGGAAGTGGAGGTGTCAGCCGCCCCGTAGACTGACCGAGCTCGTTGCTGCTGCCGTCCCCGCGCAGGGCTGCGAGGAGCCATGGCCTTCGCGCTGGCCATCCGCGACACGGCCACCTACGCGCGGCAGATGATGTTCAGCACCACGCTGCTCATCGTCTTCTTCACGGTGTGGGTTTTCGGCGGGGGCACCACGGCCATGCTCTCCTGCCTCAATATCCGGTGAGTGCGCTCGGCCAGCGCGGTGGTGCCGGCGCCGCGCTCCCGAACGGGGCTGCTCCCTCTTCCCCCTCTCCTTGGCTCCGGAGGGAGCTCTGGGCAGCGTGGTTGCTGCTCTGGATGTGCCCCGAGCCACATGTGCCCATGGGAGAGGGGAAACAGCAAAAGGCTTGCCCTAAAAACAAAGGGGAGCTCTGTGCGCGGCCCCGGCGCGGCGCTACGTGTCGGTGCAGGAGCCCGTGTCCTCACCGTGTGCCGGTTTTCCCCTCCGCAGGGTCGGTGTGGATGCAGACCAGGAGAACGTGGTGAGTGCCAGGCGCTCTGCGGAGGGGTTTGTGCTCGCGCCGGGGCGCGGGGAGCGCAGCTGAGGGCCCGTCAATGCTCCTCTGTGCCCGTCGCCCTTCCAGCTGGAGCAGGGTCTTGGTCCCCTCCGTGAAAGAGTTTGCAGTCAGCACGAGCCGCTGCTTTTCTGTGCCCTCTGTAGTCTAACTGAGGCCTCCTTTTATTCAGCTGGAGAGGAGACTGTGGAAATAACATCATACTGTTTAGTCAGTGCAGATTACTGCCCCAGTGCATCTGCTGGTTTTGCTTTCTTATTATAAATGTGGAAGCAAGGAAATATGATGTGCTACTGAAATGAAAATCAAAACGTACCTGACATGGAGGATTGGGGGGTGTGAAGTTATCGCTGATTATTCCTGCTGCTGAGGTTGCAGTTTGAGGATTGCAGTTTGAGCCTGCTCTCTGCTGCGTTCCCACACATGATGCAGTACAGAAATGCCATTTACTGTGACACCGTTGGTCCTGTTTTTACCCAGAGGTTTTTTCTAAACCTCTGCCCTGCCTTGCTGTCCCCTGCATGCAGTTACTTGTTGCAGTGGGAAACAGTGGCTTCCAGATGAGGGCTGTACTCGCTTGCATCTGGCCGAGGCTCTCACTGATTTCCATGTGAGCTCGGCCCCTTAGAGGTTTGTTTAATTCCAGGCCATTTACCGGGCTGTTCACTTCTTGGCAAGGAAGCTGAGACAGCCCAGAGCTCTAAGTCCAAAAGCCACATTTCTATGAAATATGTAATTGCATTCACAGTCGCCTTCAAACAGTTTTTTATTTTCCCCAACCCCAAGGAAAGCAAGAATCCCCATGACACGGGATTATTTGCAAACAAGGTCTCAGGCAAGATCGATGGAGCTTGGACCTGTCAGTCACTATTAAATGTGATGTCTGGATGCAGCTACTGGCTCCAAGGCTGGATCCAGACATCCCAGTTAATAGTGATGTCTGCTGCCACATGCTGCCAGATGCACAACGCGGGGCTGGGAGGACTTTAGCCTGATATGCTGTGAACATCCTCGTTGCTCCCTGCAGTGCACAGGTTTCCTGGAAAGGCAGCAGGTGGATGGCTGGGGGTAACTGGGTACCCCACGGAGGCTCTGGCCCTCTGAGCGCTGTTGATGCATCGTCCTGCCCTGTTTAACATTTCACTGTCTCGCAGGGCGTCCCGGAAAGCGAGAGGAGGAGTACGAAGGCAGAAAGCGCCTGGCTCTTCCGCATATGGTACAACTTTGACCACAAGTATCCTTGACCGTCAGCCGGCTCGGGGGGTGCTGCATCCCGCGGGTGGGGGTCCCTGCTGACTCTGAGCGGGTCTCGCTCGCTCCGTGGTGGAGGAGCCTGCGTTTGCAGCTGGGTTTTGCTTTGCACGTTCCCGTGCCGCAGCCGTGAGCGCTGCGGTGCAGCAGAGGAGCAGCAGAGCTGCGGGCCCCTCTGCAGCGCCCGGCGTCGCCCACAAACAGTAAAATCCCCCCTGTCCTCCCGGCGGGGCATCTCCCAAACGCGGGACCCCGGGCTGGGCGGCGTGGCGGTGCTCCTGCCTCTTCCTTAGCCCTCTGCACAGCTACCTGAAGCCGCTGCTGACGCACAGCGGTCCGCCGCTCACCACGACGCTGCCCGCGTGCTGCGGGCCCGTCGCCAGGTGCCTCACGAGTCCGCAGGCCTACGAAGTGAGTCTGGGGCCGCCGCGCGGGCCCTTCCGTCCCGCTCTTGGGGATGGGCGACGTGTTTGTATCTCTCCGGGCGCATTTTGCATCTAAAGGCTGCAAAAAGCCGGGTTTGCTGCCCGGCTCGGGCTCCTGGGCATCCCCCTGTGGTGGCAGTGCTGGAGCTGGCACTGAGGGATCGCTGTGGTGGGAGCTCTGCAGCAGGAGATACCTCATCCTGCTTGCAAAACATTGGTGTCCAGCTACCTGCCCCAAACAGAGATGTCTGTGGTGGGTTCCCAGTTCAGTTCCTAGCACCGTGTGAGTGTGTAGTCCAGCTAAAGCCCATCAAAACTGTATTCTCCATATGTCTGTATATAGCATCAGAGAGGAGAGCCAAAAGAGCCTTTTCAAATAGCCTGCAGAGAAGTTAACATGTTATGCGCGGCCGCTGGGCTCCAAGAGGTATTTGCAGCACATCTGGTTATGGTCACGGCGAGGGAGAGCCTGTGATCCAGGCTCGTCAGCAGCGGCCGGGCTGTTACAAACGTTCCCGTCCGGGAAGCGCCGACCAAAGTTTTCCTTGTGTTTGCCACCCAGAACCAGGAGCAGCTGAAGGATGACGACTCCGATCTCATCTTGAACGACGGGGACATCAGCCTGACGTACGGCGACTCCACCGTCAACACCGACTCGGTCGCCTCCAGCGGCACGTCGCGGCGCTTCGTCGGCAACAGCTCCGAGGACGCGCTGGACCGCGAGCTCGCTTTCGGGGACCATGAACTCGTAATCCGCGGAACGCGCCTGGTTCTCCCCATGGATGACTCGGAGCCACCGTCAAACATCCTGGATAACGCAAGGCATGGTCCCGCATAAGGTTTCTCGGTTACATGACAGTAATATTTGCATATATGATCAAGAAATATGTACTACCTAAAGTCTAATGCATGTCTCAAAATGTCTAAGCTGTATAAATATTATTTATATGGTGTCAGAAGAATTTAAATATTCTCTGCCAAGCACTTGTAAGGAACAAGCTGCAAATTTAAGTTAAAAACTGTGTTGACTGCACTGTGTAGGGTGGAACTGTTTTAGCGTAAGAATCTTTTGCACACAGTGAGCTTCTTTTATGGTGTGATTTGATGAAGGGTTTAGGTTCCAGCTGGGTAAGTAAAGGAGCTGCCTCCCCACTCACCCTTTGTACCTGGCTGAGCAGGGCAGGCAGGGTAGGCGGTGAGCAGTGTAAATTGCTTTCTATTCAGATGGGGAATTTTGTCTCTGACCTTTGGATAATCACATTAAAACGTCAGTGGAACGTCTGCCGACAGCCCGTCTCGCTGGGCAGCAGTCAGCAATAACCTCTACTTTGTGGGAACCGGAGCCGGGATCCTCGTCCCAGCGGAGGGACGGGAGGGAACGGGGATGGAGTTTCTTATTTTAAGCGAGCTGGCTCCTCTGCCCCGGCCTCGGCAGCGGCAGAGCAGTCTGCAGCGGTGCAGGGTGCTCGCCTGGAGCCCGCGGCGAGGATTTGTACGGGGAGAAGGGGACGATGCTGCCCAAGCCACATGGTGGTCCCTGGATTTTATGGCCCAGCCCGTCTTTCACTTGCTGCTCCAGCAGCTCTCCAGGAAGAGCCATCAAACCCCAAGGTGGGCACCTAAATTCCGCGCTTGGGCAGCAAGCGTGTCCCCGCGCTTGGAGCGATCCCGACGGAGCCACGGCGGATCCGCGCTGTGCCGGCAGCTCCGGCTGGCAGCCGGGACCCCCGGAGGTGCCCAGCACCCGGTGGTACCCAAGGGCAGTTGTCCATCCGTCCCCCTGTACAGTCCCATCACTGCACTTTGTGTCGCGCTCCCTTCACGTTAGCATGTGTGTCTGTAGCCCTGCTCGCTCTCACGTCGCTTCCTGTTTACTGAGAGACGCCGCGTCTGTTTTGGGGCGTTTTTGCTGGTTTGGTTGGTTGTTTTCCCAAGGAAGAGCGCAGAACAATTTGCGATTTCGCACTAGTGTTACGGGATTTGTTCCGTAGTTACGGCAACGGCAAAAGGTGCAGCGAGATCCTTAGCCCTGGCATCTTTTCCCCCGGAGCAGGGGAAGGCACAGAAATTAATTTGCTGTATACAGTTTTATTGCCTATTTTAGCCACGCTTTTGCTCTACAGGACGTTCAGGGTTTCAAGCCTGCTCTTGGCTTGTCCCACTCTCTGCTAAAAGCAGGAACTGGGCAGCAAAAGTGCAGTGTGGTGGGAGCGCTCCCCACTCCTGCGGAGCAGCCACCGCTTCCCGTGGGATCTGGGATCAGCCCCATGCCCTCCGAGCGCCTTCCCTGCGCCCGCAGCCCCAGCTGCACCGCAGAGGAGACGGGAAACGCGGAAATTCTGCGTGTGTTTATAGTTGAGAAACTAAATTAATTTTTTTTTTAATTTTGTTTTTCATTTTCTCAGGTCTGAGTAACATTGCCTTAAATGTTCTGGAGCGAAACTAATAATTTTGGCAGTTTATCCCCAAGAAAGTTCCTTCTTTTTCCTTGTGAACAAACTGCAGGTGTTGCCGTGGGGCTCGTGGCCAGGGCCTGAGCTCTGTCGTCCCCAGGCGTAGGCTCCGCTCGCACCGAGAAGTGGCCACTCTAGCTGTTAACGTAGCTGTTGGATTAGTGCTAGCCTCTTTGTTTCCTGCTATGCAGGATCTCCATAAAGTGTGCGTTTTATATGATGTCTGTAACTTAACTTCATGTGTCTAAAAAGAGGAAAAAAAAAAGAGTCGGTACCTATTGACTTTAGGTTTACTGCATCACTTCTCCATCCTTTCTCCTATTTTTTTCTCTCACTAGCTTTGCTTTTTTGAAGAGATTTGATAAATAACAACCTCTTTTTTTTTTTTCTTTAAATTTTCTGTTATGGTCTGACTATGAATTCAATTTACAAAATCTTCCCATGGGTACAGGCAGGCTCCTGCTGCTGTGTCCCTTCAGGGGTCCCTGCTGCTGAAACCTCTCCAGGAGCTGGGAATGGTAAATCCAGGCGTCACCGCTTGCACCGAAGGCCACATCAAGGCCCCAGTTAACTAACTCCTTTTTAAATATTAAACCATCTTTCACCCTCTGACTTTAGTAATTTATCCAGTGTCTTTTCAGCTTGCCCACATATTACTACAAGCCTCAGCTTTCGATGCCAGTGACAGCTCAACTTCATACTTTAAAAAAAGAATTGTTTGCAAATGATGCTTTGATGGGGTGCCTGTGAATACTATTCTGTTTCACAGTATAGCCAGGACAGTTTGGAATACTGCTGGTAAATGAGTAAATCCAGGCTGAAATTCAGGAGTGGTTTAATAAATGACTCTGATTAATCCTCAGCTGATCCTTCTCCTTGTCCTGCAGCAGTAGCGAGTACAAGAGGGGCTGGTTTTCCCAGGCAGAGCCTGGATGGTTCCTGTGAAAACAAGGGGACTCAGCACCTTGGAAAACCAGCCCACAGGCACCTTTTGCCACTTGAATTAGGCAGCCCCAAGCAGGTAGTTTGTAGCTTGCTTGAAACTTTATGTAAGGTGCCATTCTTCTTCTGTAAATTAATTTACATGGTTATTTTATTTTTTTTTTGCACATGAAAAAGCATCCTAGGTTCGAGTCCCAGTTTGTACTAGTATTGTCAACTCGTGCGGTAACGGCATTAACTCTGTAGCTGTGGTGTTTGTGCAGCTGATCTGTGATAGCTGATGATCACTGTTGGACCCTCTGTTTACACTGACCCACCCTCTCCCTGTTGCGTTGTACTGTGAAAGAAGGATTATGGGCCTATAAAAGATTTTTTTGTTTGTTTTTCTGGAGGTGTGTGTGCTGTTTCATTAATTCTCGCGGAATAAAGCCCCTGTCTGACCTTCTTGGATGAGGTTTGCAAGGGAAAAGCTGCGCAGGGGGCCCTGGAAAAGCAGGTCGGGGGATTGGTGGCACATGGACAAGAGCAACTCCCCTCCCAGGACGTGGGGCATCACCCTTATCTCTACTCGACAGTGTAGATCACAACTACATAGAGGCAAGGAAGAAACCTGCTGCACTATTGCAGGAAAACCTTCACCCATCTGGACCGAGGAGGACGGTGAATATGTGCAAAAAGCCCTTGCATGCAAAAGCTGCGCAGGGACTTTACAAAACTTTGTTATTTTTATTTTAAAACAGGGCTTTCATAATAGCTTGCCAGTGAGGAATTCACACTTTTTCTTTTTTTTTAAGCTAGGACCATCTTTGCTGAGATCCTGCGGGTGCTGCACCAGGCTGTGCTGTGGCCCCGAGTGCCGCTCGCTGAAGCGGCCCAAGCGAGAAGCGTCCGTCGGGGCCACGCTGCGAGTCCCGGGGACGGGACAGGAGCCGGGGGCGTTTTTTTAGCTCCGAAATACCACGATTTCCCCTGGGAGCTGTCCCACCTGGAGAATCCTGACAGGCGGCATAAACAGCGCTAATCCCGCTGTCCGCGTGCCGTGCCCGGGCCCGTAGCTAAAGCAAACAAGGACACGCGCAGCGGAGCAAATGCCTTGGGGCGGCTTCTTGCCTGCAGTAGAAGGGCCCGGGCTCCTCGGGAATGGACCGTGTTGTGCTGAAATTGGGGTTAACTCACCTGCAGCAGCAGGAAAAGGCGCCTGGTGGGACTTGGAGCTGGTTGTGGTATCTTGGTGCACCCGGGTTGGTGTGGAGCAAGGCTTGGCATCCACAGCCTCAAAAGCCAGGGCTGTTTTCTGGACAGTCCTGTGTGCTCTTGTGCAAGGTGAGGACAGCCACGTGTGCACCATCTCCGTGTCGTGCAGGGAGAGCCCTGGTGCAAGGCACAACGAAAGCAGCAGCTTCGGCATCTCCTTCCTTAGCTCCTCATGGCCTGCGAGCTTCTCCTGTCCTTGGCAGGTCCTCTAGATGGCAATATTGGAAAGGCCAGGAGCCGCGGGCCACCGCCGTGTCCCTGCAGGGTCACCCAGCCCTGTCCCAAGCCCCAGTCCCGGCCACATCTGCAAAGCCCCTTCCCACGGGATGCTGCCCCTCTCCGAGCTCCCCAACTCCAAGCATCTCCCCCCATGTCCCTCCTGCTAAATGTCCCTGGCCATGCACACAAGTGGAATTTCACTGTTCACCAGGAGCAATGTATCTCTTCTGCTCTTACCTGGTCCTACCAGTGTGCTCCTGGGAGCCTCGTGGTCATGATGGTGGTTTGCTCCGTGCAAGAGGACGTGTTCTCTGCTTGGCTCCCATCCAAGAGCCCCAGCACAGCGTTTGCCACCAGATAAGAGGGATATACTGCAGGATGTGTCTTGGCAAGAGGAGAGGTGGAGGCAAGAAACACCCTTCAGGTGCTTGTGAGCCCAATTAAAAAAACTAAAAAAGTAAAAAAAATCTTCTGGCCATATGTATCTGTGACTGGTGAATAACCAGGAGACGAGGCGAGGAGCAGGGACATGGAAAATTGGTGCTCTTGTGGCAAGTGCAATAAGAGGTGCCAAGGCCATGAGGGACCACAGGAGGGAATATTGTTGTGTGCTCCGTGCCCAGCACGATCACAGCGGCACTGCCCAGAGCCACCCTGCTCCGACGGCCCCTTCCCCAGCCACGAGGTGGGTATAGCTCTCCTGGTGCCTTCAAGCTCAGGACACAGCAAAACTGTAGCCTGTTGTGGGCTCTGGAGCCCATCCTTTGAGGACACGAAGCCCTCGTATGATGTTTATCCTCCATCCAGCTCCTACCATCCGTGATGGGCAGCTAGAGCCCAGCCTGGGGCCACCCAGTCCCGTAACAACTGCGGGAGGCTCCGGACTCCAGGGCAGCAGAGCCTTGAATTTGTTGTCCAATATTTAGACAGGCGTATATACAGAAGGATTTGGGCTTTCTTAGCTGGCCTTTCGTAGGAAATTCCGCTGTCCGTCCTCCTCCGAGGGGTGCCAGCCCTGCTCCCGGCACCGCTCCAGCCCCGAGGAGGCCATATATGGTTGCAATCTCCTAACCCAGGGTGTTTTGCAGAATAGTGTGGCCGTAGCCGCTTCTAAGGATATGTGTGAACGTTGCTGCCTTTCCTGTCTGCATCAGCTCCCAGGAACGCAGGCAAAGATAAAAAAGTGCATAAATCAGAGCTGTCGCTTTTTGACAGTGTGTCGGCTCTGTACCAGCAACAGAAATACCCTGCCTTGTCCTTCCTGGTCCTGCGAGCTAAGGTAGGATCAAGAGGTTTTGAGAGCGTAGCCAGCAGCTACCCCTGAGCCTTGCTGTCTGCAGGAACCTATCCACAGTGTCCTGACTTCTGCTGGATGCTTCCTCCAGGGAAGAAGACATCATCCTCATCCTCTGCCTGCAGTCCAGCATCTGTTCCCCGTTGACCGTACCCCAATGTGGCACGAGGGGCTATCGCTTTTCTTTCTCACCTCCTTATTTAATATTAATTGCTGCTGCTCTTAGGATGCGCTGTAAAACCTCTCAGTCTCCAGGGTGCTGGGGGATCAGCAAGAAGAGAGACTGATATAAATGCCTGATGGGCAAAAAGGTCTCCTTTTCTCCTCTGGTTCGGTGGCAAACAGACTCCATTATTCCTTCTACAGATGCTTTGTGGCACTTGACAGCTTTGCAGCAATGCAAAGTGAGCATCCCTCAGCCCCGTAGCTAAATCGGCTGCTGGTCACTAGTTGCATCTGTGCCTGTTTCTGAAGGAGCAGAGCCGTGGAGCAGCCGCAGGAGCCGTTCCCGTGCCCAGCGCGAGGAGCCGGCACCAGCCGAGCCCCAGGCCGTAAATATTTACCAGGCGTTACCAGGTTTCGGTCTCGGCCGGTCCCCTTGGCTCCCGTCACCGGCTCTTTGTGGCTCCGAGCTGCCAAGGGCACCAGTGCTCCCCATTCTGCCCCTGGGATCCCAGCGCCCCATCCTGCCTGTGCACGGGGACACGGGACGAGGTGTCCGCCTTGGTCACGGTTATTCCTGTGGGATGTACGTCCACGTGCAGCATCCATGCATCCACATCTCCCTCCAACCTCAGCATCACGTTAAAAATCTTCTAATAGCAAGGGCCACCCGACAGCTTCTCACACAGAGCTCAGGAAATTGCACTCATAATTTCCTTAGCGCCAAAGAGTTTGCAATTTTCCCCTGTTTTTTTCTTTCTTGTTGTTGTTGCATGTGAAACAAAGCCTTGGAAAGCAGGCACCCGTTTACGTCTTGCTTATGTATTAAGCTAATGTGAGGGACACAGTTCAAGGGGACACGGCTAACTTGATTTGTGTGGCATAGGGAGGGAAAAATTAATCCCATCTTGTTTGTAGCTCAACCTTCTGCAAACAGCCTGGGAATTTGCACACAGGCTAGAAGAAGGATTGAATCAATAGGGAAGGTAAAAATGATTGCAAAGCTGATGCTGTCAGACACGTGGAACGTGCAGAAAATGTAGAAGGAGATGACCCGAATTTTCTTCTGTATCATCGTCGTAGGACTTAGCAGTAATTATAAGTTGTTATTTTTTTTCTGCAAGAGTAAAACTGAAAGTTAAAATAAATGGAGGAGTCTGGTTGGGGCATGACAGCTAGGAGTCGTCTTCAAATCTGGAAGGGGAAACTCCTGGTGAGGTCCCTGACACCAGGGAGAAAGAGCACGAGTAGGGTAATTATGCATAGTAAGATAAAAATAAGCATCTTTTGGGAGGCCATACACCTAGACTTTCACAAATCCCTTTGTTATGTTAAAAATAAAACCTTATATTATATATCTTTTCCTTCATTGCTATTCCTGTGCTTTGCTTTGTGCTTTGCACACATATCCACCCAGTAACTGTTAACAAGCATGAACCGAAACTACCAACAGACAAAAGCCCAAATCCTCTCTCAAGTTTTATCTGTTCTGCTTATGCAAATATGCAAATACTTGATGGGTTTCAGTGCTTATTAAAGGGTGGGCTGAGGAAGGACCCAAATCTGGAAACCCTTGGGCAAAGCGTGACCCAGGTGTGGTGGAAGTTCATGGAAACTCCCTTGTCCTCAGTAGCTGATGACAGAAAAATTCTAATAGCATCAGTAGTTTCATAGCAGAGGAATTGTTTGCTTGCCCAGACGGTTGCCCATGCCTCAGGCTTCAGGACTGGATGAAGTTCAACACCCGGATGGAGCTGCTCGGCAGGTAGAGGATGCATCTGGAAATCCTGGGATTCAAACCTCCATGCAATAAAAAACCTCAGCCTCTACCCTGGGCACAAAAGCTGGCATGGTTCAAAGAGCCCCTGCAGGCAGAGAGACCTTTGTGTGCTGCCAACATTTCTTGGAAATTCATCTTGCTGCTGGAAAGAGAGGTGGAAACCTCGGGGTGTGTGTGTTGCAACTGTAGCCTCGGGAGGGAATCAACAGCTGGGTCCCTTTTTGGTGGAGCCGGATGCATCATCCTTTATAAATGGGAGTCACCTGCACAATTTTCCATGTGCAGAAGGAGCAGCTTGTCCTGGGAGACGCGTGTTGGCCTCTGCCGAAGGGTCACGTGCAGGATGACATTGCCCATCCCCTCACCCTGGTAGCTGAGCCATCCCTGCAGTTGTTTTTGCACCCATCTCTGACTGAGGTTGCTCCCAATGTGCAGATTCTAGAGTCACTCAGGAACATCTGAGCAGAGGCAAAGCCTTGAACAACATGATCCTTGCAATTGCTCACAGGTTGTTCTGATACTGGTCTTTTGGCAGGTATTTTTCCGTATTTCTTTATTTCTTTGCCCTGTTGATCTGGGTCTACGTGATCACATTGTATTGCCATGCCAGAGCCATCGTTTGACATCAAAAAGAAAGAGGTGGGAAGCTGGACTTTTGCTTATTCATTTTATTTGCTTTCCCTACTGAACTCAGAAGTTTCTGCTCCATCCCATGTGGGTTTGCACAGTCCCTGCTGAGGAGGGTCCATCAGGGCCCTTTGGCAGCACCACAAACCCTCTGTCCCTCGAGAGCCACCTGCAGTTAACCCTCTGAGCAGGTCACGATGACCCACCCCGGTGCA
>JAVCKT010021965.1:23696-41149 GCA_032273925.1 Rhynchotus rufescens
TCTGCAGAAAAAGGCTTCATTTGACCTGTGTTTTGACCATGCAATCCCAAAAACCAAAGAGGCCGTGCCCAGCCTCCCTGGGAAGAACAGTTGGGCTTGAAGATCTTTTCCAATCATTATGATTCTATAAACGACTCTAAGGTGGTTCAGCTTTTTCCACTGCTTCACCTGCCTTGAAGCTTCCTTAATGAGCAGCTAATTAGCCTCTTGCAATTGGGAACACCTGGGCCCATGAGGCCAAGATCCATCACCTCCCAGTACAGCAGAGATCCAGAACATGACAAGGCTGGTGAGAAGAAGGTTGTATATCTCTTCCCTGCATGGACAAGCTATTTCCTTTCAGGTAAGATTTGGGGTAATATGTGGCTCTTTTGGGTCTGTCGCCAACACTCTGAGTCAAGCAGCCTCCCTCTGCACCAGTTCCAGTATTTCCAAATAAAGTTTCCTTGCAGTCAGCCTTTGAGTGACTAATTCAACTGACTCAGTTTTAAGTGCCTCTGCTTATAGTTCATTTTGTTTAAATAAATAGTCAAGGATCCATCAGTTTTTTTTTTTTTTTCTGCATGTTTGTCCCCAAACTGATGAGTGCGGTGACTGATGGTATTCCTTAGGGAGCACTAGGGATGGCTCTGGGCTGACACAGACTTGTCTCAGCCCTCTGAAATGAGCCGTGTCATTCCTGCAGTTTGTTCCTGTTTAATGCAGCTCGCTGGCAGAGGTTTTTACGGCCCTGTGTTGCAGCTGTAATATGGAGATGCTTGAGTGCCTTTTTCTGGACTCTAGCTGGGCACTGTCTTCGCTCCCTAAATCATCCTGTGGTTTTTTTGAACCGAGCTGGGCTGTGGATGAGGCTGCGAGCGCCTGTCCTGCTGCTTCTCTCTGGACGTGATGCTGGGTCTGTGGAGCCATCCGAGAAGGGCCATAGGGCTATGGAGGAATGAGCAGAGGATCTGGCCTTTAGCTGTAACCTAAGGAGATAGGGAAAAAATACCTATTACCCCACTGATTGCTGCACAATAGAGGTATGTGCTGGTTCAGTATTTGGCTGCTGCTCCCTTAGGCCCCCAGAGCTCTTGGCTGGCCCTGGGACATAGTGGTGGCACTTTCAGTCGGTGTCACACATGGAAGGTGTCCTGTATTTTAACTGGGAGGCTGTGGGTCCTGCCCAAAGGTGTTTGCTTGGGTGCAGGGTGCCCATCGTGCTGCCCATGGGCTGCTATCCTGCTGGGCTCGCGCCCTTCCAAGCCTCCTCCGCAGAGGTGCGGGGCAGAAACCTGCTGGAATGGCTCTGTCTCCATTGGGACAAGGGTTGTGCCAAGCGCCAGCGGTTCCTCACGGGATGGGGCTGGCTTGGAGCAGGAACCAGGCTGGTCCCATGGCCTCCAAGGACGGAAGCCCAGAACTCCGCAGGGAAGCGCTCCTGGTGTGACATCCCATCTGCTTTTCCAGTCCAGGAATCTAAATCTCAGGATTCTTCCACCCTTGTTGGCTTGGTTTCCCTGACTGGGAATGTTCTGGCTGTATCCCGTCCTAGCAGGACTTAGTGTCTCTGCTTTCTCGTGCAGCTGCAGCCGCGTCCCGCTGCTCTGCCCTGGGGACAGGAGCCTTTGGCCAATGTTCCTGTCGCTCTGATGGCCGCTTACAGGCACCCGCTGGAGAAAAGTTCCTTGCTGGTGGTTATTAAGTTTTATGCTTGTTGGAAGAGCTGCTGGCATAGCCAGCTGGAAATGTGTATTTGGATTCCTCTGAAAGCTGAATATAAACTATGATCTGCAATAGTAAATAACAGTGGTATTTCCCCTCTGTATTTCATGAGTGCCTGAAGCTGTTCTTGGTAAGTGGTGACAGCCTGAGCTCCAGGACAACAAGCCAACAAACATCCCCTCACCTGCCA
Source organism: Rhynchotus rufescens (assembly GCA_032273925.1). Classification (NCBI taxonomy): domain Eukaryota; kingdom Metazoa; phylum Chordata; class Aves; order Tinamiformes; family Tinamidae; genus Rhynchotus; species Rhynchotus rufescens. Next base: position 25,591 of record JAVCKT010021965.1, read on the forward strand.
GCGCGGTGAGCGCGGCCCTGAGGATGCTGGAGAAGCTGCAGGATTCACCTCTCTGCAGGAAAAGATGGAGAGAAGCCCAGAAAGGCAAAAGCCTCTGTAGAGAGGGTATGTTTGTTCTTGTGCAATGTTTGTTCCTCCTTGCTAAACAAACAAATTCCTTGGCTCAGAGCATCGCGATCTGCTCCCTGGGGACACCAGCACTGTACCCGGGACACCCACCCGGGTGCTGGCGGTGCTCTTGTCCTGAAGCTCTGCTGCTCTCTACGGCACCACCGAGTTCATTTCAATGCAAGGGCCCCAACGTGGGCATCTCTTGCAGCAGAACTTGCCGGACCCCGTATCCAGAGCAGGAGCGTGGGACGAACTTGGCAGAGGAATGAGTGGAAAATGAACAGGATAAGGGATGGGGAAAGGAGGGGTCTGGAGAACAGCAGCAAATGTCCTCAGATTTGCCTGATGTGGTGCAGCACAAATGGAGCAGATTCATTTAAACACAGACTTTTCCCCCCCTCCACCCTCTTCTGCCTGCTAGTATTTTCTTCTGTCTTTTCCGAGGAAAAATAGCTATCTTTTGGCATCCTCTGCGCTGTGCTCTTTAGTCCGGTTCATTCCTTCCCTGCAGGCTTCTCACTTGAGACAACCCTTCCCTTTTATTTGTTTTCTTCCCTGGAAACTCGTGTCCGTGCGCCCGAAGGCGACACGGATGGGGAGCAGAGCAGCCCGCAACCACTCCGCGCTTGGAGGGGGGGCAGCTCGGACACGTGCCGAGGATGAGGATGAACATCCCAAATCCGCTCCTCTCTGCAACAACCGTGCCCGGGGGGCCGGGGCAGCATCTCCGGCTGGCAAAGTGCCGCTCGGGGCTGAGTTTCCCGCGGGGCCGGTGCGGAGGCCCGGGGAGGAGCAGGCGGCTTCCCGGCCGCCGCGGTGCTATTGGCTGCACGCGCTTTTTTTGCCAGGCGTCTCCCGGCTATAAGCGGAGCGCGGGATCGCTCTCCCGCCGGCCGGACCCCGCGTTCCGGCTGCATCCCGGGCCCTCCGGCGGCTCCCGCGGCGGTCGGGAAGCGCGTGCCCTTCCTGGAGCATCCTCCCGGTGAGCACGGCCGGGGGCTCCGCGTCCCGCGGGGATGAGCTCGGGCCCTTCCCTATGGGATCGGGCAGGGAGGGCTGGGGAAGCAGGAGATCGCTGAGTGCGTTACGTGATTCCTGGGGAAGTGCACACTTTCTAGCAAGCAATTTCTTTATTAATGTTAATGCTGAGTTAGCCTCAAACTGCATCTGTTTTGGGGGAGGCACCGTTTGAGCATGGGATTGAGCTAACGTGGGTGTTTGCACCTTGTTTCCTTTGCACCGTCTTTCTCTGCTGGCAGCTTTTCCCCCCTGGAAAGACGACGTGTTTGCAGTGAAAGGAGATGGTCGGGGTGTGAATTCCTCCTGCCCGCCTGTTGAGCGGGTGTTTCGGGAGGGTTTGCAGCGGGTTTCTCCAGGCAGGAGGTCAGATGTGCTGGGCTCGTGTCCTCAATAACAAGGTGGGGAGGAAGCAGCTAAACCAGCGGCTGCCTCGTGGGACCCCTGGGTGACAGGAGACACAAGGACTGGCACCCGCCACACCGCGGGAGCGGGCGGTTAGCGACGGGATAGGGAACGGAGCAATGCTTTTACCCGCGGCTTGCTGCACCTTCCTCCCTCTCTCCACCTTCTCTTCCCTTTCCATAAGGAATCCAAGGTCACAAAGTCTCTAACAAGCCACATGTGCCCGTCCCCACGTGAGCGCAGGTGCCTTGGCCTTTATACGAGTGCTGCACCCACGTCTGCGGACGCACCTACGGGAGCGAAACTCTCGCCCGTTTGCTTCCCATGGGTGTCTCCAGCATTAATCTTCTCTTTAGCAAACTTTCCAAAGATAAGTTAATGCCTAGGACTCCGGTCCGCTTCATGTTATGTAGGCAGGGCTGCTTTTTAGATCATTGAGCTCCATTTTTTTTTCTTTAATGTGCTACCAATTTGTTTTTTTCATTTTGTTTTGGGACGTTTCTAGAGGGGAAGGGAAAAAAAAAGTTTTAGGAAGGAAACTGATTAAATTCTTAAGCCATGATGTAGAAAGCAAATAGCTGATCATGTAACCAAATATGGCTTTAAAATTGTGACTTTCTCTTTTAATGATAAAAGCACCCACATACCTCATTCTGTAGAAAACACCCTCTTCCCCTCAGCATTCCTGAATGCAAACCAGTCCTAATTACTGCCTACAGAGCTCAGTAAGTAAAAATTCATTCTTGACTAATAACTACTAGAAAAATGAGTTAGGTGTTTTGAAGCTAGCACGGCATGTGCAAAGCCAAGATCTCAGAGCAGAAAAATGAACTGCTCGGGTTTGGGATCCAGCTCTTGGGAATCACTTCTGGAGCAGGATTTTGTGTTGGTTTCTGAGCAGTCCTCACTGTGGGCATGGGAGGGCTGCAGGACTGGGCTCTGGATGCAATGACGCCTGCATGTTACTAGTGGGAGCTGCCCAAAAGCAGGCAAGGTTTAGGGCAGGCAAACTCTTGGAAATAAATGCTCTGCAGAGCATTGGCAGCATTGGCTGTCTCTATCTTGGAAGCAGCCTCTTTGCCGAGCTGCACCATGGATGGGGAATCGGGATGGAAAACAGGGTTGTGCCGTGTTATGGGGTGCGGATCCCATTGCCTTGCCTGTGCTGTGTGTATCCTGATGGGAGGAGAACTCGTGGTTCTCCAGGACCACGCTTGAGACTTCCCTCCCCTTGGAGACACCTACTTGTGTTTGCAGCACGGGGATGCCTTGGTGGGGCAGAAACTGCTTGTACTTCGGTGGAAATAGTGGTGCGAGCCAGGACTGCTCAGACTCAAAGCCCCAGGGCTGCATTTAATGCTCAGACCTTTCAACACTACCCTTTAACCACAAGCTGTCAGGCTCCAAGTGCCCTTAGGTGCATAACCTGCTGCATGCAGAGCTCACTCGGGTCCAGGCTCCTCACTTTTCCTTGGGGAAAAAGTGATAGAAATTGTGAAAAATCTTTCCAGACTTGACCAGCGACTTATAACAAGTATTATAAAAAAATGGAGTGCAAGCTTTACTGTCAAAAGCCTTTAGCTCAGTTCATTGTGACTTCTTTTCTTCCTCATTTCTCTCCTACGGAAGAGGCAGACAGGGAGAAGAGCAAAGCAGAGATGTCTGAGATCAGACATTTCATGTCCAAGGCTGGCAGCGGGACTGTGGGCGGAAGAATGAGCCCTCATGTTTCATTTAGATACCCTGATTTGGAGAGGCATTTTAACCAGATGGCTCTAGAGACACCAGGGCTCTGAAGGATTAAATGCTATTTAGATAAAGTGCATGTTTCCACTCATGCAGCAGCCCAGCTTTAGGAGTGGCTGGCTTCAGTCTGCTTTTCCTGGCAGAGCCCGGGAGCAAAGGCACCGCTTCCCTAAGGCTCAGCCATGGGATGCAGCACCCGGCACCCCTCAGCATTGCTCTGCTCCAAGCACGAGTGTAGAACAATGTGCAAAAAATCAAGTCCTTTTTTGAGGGCAGTGTTTGCTGTGGGTAGGAGCTATTCAAAAATCAAGATGACGGCACTGTGACCACCTTGGAAGGGAATAAAGGGATAGTCCTGGGGAAGCGCTCTGCTAAAATAAAGCAAATTAAAGAGTGTACTGGAAGAGACTGGATGGTTGTGTTGGGGTTCCTGGCAGAGACATTGCTGAGCCCAGGGTGGAAGTGATGGGATTTTGCTGTGTGCCTGCTTGGAAATTTTAAGCAAAGTTACAATTTTGGTTTGGATGATGTTGAAGAATTGCATTATTTTTGCAAAGAGGAAGTTCAAAGCCTCTTCATTGCAGAGTGATGGGGGAGAGCTGTGTTCTTAGAAGACCCACTCAAATGACGTGTGCCTGGTTCTGTCTCGCTCCCTGAGGTGGTCCTACTGATGGATGTATTTGGGGGATTTTCCTCTCCTTTTTGGTGGAAAAAATCTGGACAAGGGAAGCTCTGCTTTCTCTTGACCAGCACAGCGGGTTGCTGGGCATGTGGGCATGCAATGGACACCAGTTAAAACTGAGGGGCTAAAAGTGGTGCCATACGGTTACATTCGTGATCTGCTGGGGTTAAACGCAGAACCGAAGTTGTCACCAAAGGCACAAATGAAGAACAGGAAAAATTGCTTCTAGTGGAAATGCACAGGGCTCTTCAGCTCCCTTGTTTGCTCCTCCTCTTGGGAGGAGTGGAAAAGAAGAGACTAAACTCAGGGGTTACTTGACAGGTTTATTTTGATGTTTACCAGTTTGGAATCAAGATGATTTAATTTTTGTCAAATTGCAGAACCACAACGAGATGAATCTGTTTTGACTTCTGTTCTTTGATGTGATCAACGTGTTTTGCTTCTCCCTCTTACAAGCCAACTTTAATGACAAAAGTGTTGTACCTCTATGTGAGGATCTGTGTGTTGCGCCAGGGTCTAAACTGTTGAAGACTTCGTAGTTCTGGCAGCCCAAGAGCTGCTCTCCGTGTTTTGTTTGGCCAGAGACAGCACAAAAACCCTCCCAGTTTTCTAAAGCTCTGTCTTCTCAACTGGTGACCTGGGTAGGCCCTGCTTCCCTTGCACAGTGGTCAGCACGAAACTCAGTGGTCTTGGGTCTTGTCCAGTGGTTGCCCAGTGGCTCCCAGGCAGAGAACTGGCTCCAGGCCCTTCCTCAATGCCCTCTTTTGGGAATGTTCACTTTTCACGTGCTCCTTGAGCAGATTTTGGCCAAAAATTCCCCCAAAGAGTGACTTCAACCCACCCAACCTACACTTTGCATCAGCCCTGATGAAGCTTGAGGTGGGGTGGGAGAAAATAACCTGCTTTCTTTTAAAGAAATGCCCCAAGTTGTGGGAACTATTTGGACTTGGCAGGCTACTTGCAAGCCATGTACAATTTGTTTAGCTTGGGCCTGGCTGCCCCTGGCAGTTGTTACCATCAGCTGCCTTTCTTATCTGCTCTTTCCTATAATAAACACTGGGGCAAAGGCTTGGAATTAGTCACTTCTGGGGCCCTGCTTGTCCTTCCAGCTTCTGTCCTACCTTCTCATTCCTGGAGACTTCAACTTCTTCCACATTGTTCTGCGTTTTGCCAGTTTGTCCATCCTCTTATTCCACTGAAATAGGAGAGAGGACTTTTTAAAATGTCCCATAGGTCTTTAATACCCAGAACTGCCTCTGGTCTGGCAGATGGGCCATGCTGGGACAGCTGTGTGTGCTCATGCTGGTATCGTATATGACAGAAATCTTTGCAGTGTGACCTGCCTGATCCAGCCTGGGGCTGGACACGCTGTTCTGGCTGCTCGGATGCTCAGCCTGAGGAGGAAGCATTAGGATCCTGGAAGCATCCCAGGAGCCTGGCACCGCATCCTACTGCTCTGTGCAGTATTATGTGCACTGGAAAGGAGACAGCACCTCCAGGAGGCCACAGGGCTCCTTGATCCTAATTCAACCCTGGTGCAGAAAATGGAATAATTCCTGCTGATCTGCTGCTGTTCCAAATTCCCTGGTGATCTCTAAGTGCTCTCCCGATCTGGTCCTGCTGTTGCCAGTGCCTTAAGAGAGGCAGTAATGAGCAGAGGAGGGTGCCAGGATCTCTCTCTCGTCTCATCTCACTTTAAAAATACCCAATGCTATACATTTCATTCCACACATGCAAACATTGCTTCCTATCTACCCCTGCCCTGCTGAGTGGGAGCCAGTCACCCTTCCCGTACGGAAGCGGCTGCCGTAAACGCCACTTGATGTATAATGTATGTTGGTGCTGATCCTAGGAATGACATGAGTGGCAATATTGGAGCAGAACCAGAAAAATGTTGGAAATTCAGATTCTGTATCTAATGTTGTGGTAGGATGGATGTCCCTCAACAGGGCTGTGAGTTACACAGAGACACCACGTGTCTGGGATAGTTTTCTTTCTTGTAAAAACAACCCCTCCTGCCCCCCAGCCCTTTATTTTAAATCCAAGGAGGGATTTGGGTAAGTTCTGGGCTAGTCTTGGCTGAGGCCTGGGTGCAATGGGCTAAATGGAACTAAACTAAACTCCTTTCCAACACTCCATGGTGGAGGTCAGAGCAGATCCCACGCACTTGGTCCCGTTTCCTCTGCTTCTCAGTGCATTTGGTGCTGATGAATGTGATGATGAATAGGAGGAAATTCGTGTCCAAGAGCATAAACAGGCAACCATTCCAATAACTTACTGGTGTTCTCCTAGTCCTCACTTGTGGAACGCTGCTGTTGAGATCTGCTGTGAGCAGATACGTTACTGTTAGGTGTGCAGACTTTTTGGAAACCTCTTTTGGGGAAGATGTTGCAATCTGGGGGTGGCAAGCGTCGCCTCGAGACAGCAGTGAAGCTCCCTGCGTGTTCCGCTGGGTCCTGGGACAAACAACCCATAAATCCGCCCTGGACGGCGAGCCCGTTTGTTTTGGTTACCGGGAGCTTGCGGAGCGCAAACGCGAGCTGAAATAGCCATGAGCTCATCCCGGGAGCAGCGGCAGCCGCCGGAGAGGGAGCCAGCGGCGCCGGCCGCCCCGACGCTCCGAACGAGACCGTGCCGGGGGGAATGGCACCGAGATCGGGACCTTGCGGCACCCGGAGAGGGCGCTGACGGCCCCCAGGGGACCAGGCTCGCCAAGGACCTCCAGCTTGGACACTTCTCCCTGTGCAAGGATAGGGGGAATGGTGTGGATTAGCCTGGTATATTATGCAGCGAAAGGGTAAAAGCTGCATTAATAGAAAAATAATAGATTTTTTTTTTTTGGATTGATTTCAGCAGTGGTTTTTTTATGTGTTGGAAGTCTTTTATTATAAGTTTACAAGCACTAAGTGTTCATTTCTGTGTCTTGCAAGTCCCCTCCAGGCCCTGATACTGAATTTCTTCCCGCTCCTCCTCCCTAGAGCTGCGTGGAAAACGTTCTGGGGTCGCAGCTTAGCCCTAAGTCTCACAGGCACCTCTGTCACAGCCCTTGTGGCCTTTGGTCACCGGCTCCAAGGGAGGGCTTAGGGGATCCCTGTGGTCAGGGCTCCATCAGCAGGGCAGTTTAATGTGAAGAGTTATAACTGAGCAAGATTTGGGTAAAAGAAACACAATTTCAGCTGTGCCCATCAGCCTTTTAGATGCAATCCTGCACTGGCAGCGCTCACAAGTGCGTCCAGGACACCCAGGTGTCCTGCTCTGAGTATGAGTGATCCCGTTGCGTGGCAGATCCTTGTGCTCCATCATGTTTTATCACTTGCTCGTAGCAGCTTTTGGAGGGGAGGTGCTGCTTGTCTGAGTTGCACGGTGGATTATGTGCATGTAACTGCATGGAAAAATCCTCGGCACTTTGCAAACGTTCCCGGTGCGAGGCTGCATCTTGGCTTTCCTTCTGCACTGTGGCTGCACGAGTCAGCCTTAAAAAAAAAAAGCCACCACTTCACATCTGCTTCGGGTTTCTGTTGGTTTTCTCCAGCGCTTGCCCACAATTAGGGCTGCTTTTTTTGTGGTGCAGGGCTGATCCCCTAAAAGTTTGCTCGGACTCTTGGGTTGGCAGCTAGCAGTGATCATACAGAGCAGCATCACTTCTCTTTATGGACCTTGTTACTCGTTGTTCCTGAATTTATTGTCTTGCCCCTACTTGAAAAAGAAAACAAACCCATTGCTGGGCCAGGATCCAGCTGCCCAGAGAGGATGGCTTAATCAAACCCAATTGCACTTGCACTATCTCCACTTGGTTTATTTTTAGGTTTAAAATCAAGCACACATTTAAGTATATATATATTTTATTGTTATTATTATGAGGCTTGTGTTTTATAAACGTAACCCTAGGCTTTTCCTGTAACCACAGGCTTTGCCAAAGTGACAGCAACTTTGCTGGGCTGCTCCACAACGAGTGTGGGAGGGGGGAATCTCCCCTTTTCCCTCTCCCATGGAAGAACCTCCATTTCTGGTTTGGATCTATAGATTTAGTTTAAATCAAATCCTAATCCTGCAAAACATGAAGGGTTTTTTTCCCTCCTTTTCGAGGATCAGCATTTTCTCTCCATCTCTCTGTTCATGTTTTCAGTGTAGTCCTGATGCCCAGCTCTGGTCTGACCTGATTTCCAGGGAGACCCAAGATTTTTATCACCTTGTGAAGAAAGGAGATTTACGCTCCTGTATCACACAGGCTCTTTGAAAATATTATTGCTAATTCCAGCGAAACGGCTCGTGCATTTTAATGCTGTTATTAGACATTGTACCACTCGAGGGCTCTACAGAGAGGGCTGCTGGGGACTTGTCACCCCGCGTGTCTCTGTCATAGAGCTTCTGCTGGGAGAAACTGCAAGCTTTGCTTTGCAGCAGAATTTTGCAGTTGTGCCCTTCTGTGCTCGCCTGCAGCCTTAAGAGAAGCAAAATCAGGTTGTTCTTAAAATCTGTTCTTCTTTTGTGGGCAATGGGCTTCCTCCCCTGTGCGTTTGGCTTTATCCTGCAAGGAGCAGCTCCAGGTTTGCACCGAGGTCTGCCAGCCCGGCAAGGGCCGGGATGTGCACCAGGAGCAGCGAGATGTGAGCTGCATGGGGCTTTAATGAGCCTTTAATGAGGACAAGCACGCGGGTGTCTTGTGGCCCTTGGGTGGGTGTCCTCTCCCCAGACTGTCCGTGCATCCCTCAGCATGTCCAGCTGTGCCCATGAGATGCGGGGCCAAGAAAGTGGCTGTGAATTAGAAGGCACCCCAGAGCGAAGGGTCTCCACATCTCCTGCCTTCTCTGAGGTTAGTGCAGAGCCTGGTCCTGGGCTGGACCGTGTCTGGAGGGATGGTTGCACAGGTCACTGCTGCACGTCTGTTGAGCCATGTGGTTATGGCTACCCCGTCCAGCTAAGGAAAGACTTAATTAGCACAGGGACGCCATGTAAGTAGAAATATTTCAGCCCATTCTAAAGAGCTAGGAAGGGAGGAAAAAATAAAAAAAAGGCACCACTGCAGACAATTTATATCCTGCAGGTCATATATTATTTAATGGAGCAATAGTAATTGCTGTTTACCCTGTCTGGAAAGCAGTGCCTCTGCTGGGGAAGAGGAACCCAGAGCTACTTTGCCTGCAGAGCTGCTCTTAGTGCAATGAAATTCATCGTACTTTGTTACTGCTGCCAGGCTGGAGGAAGTGGACGCCTCCCCACTTAGAAGCACATTTATCTGAAGTTGGAAATAAAACTATCCCCTTCCAAAGCAGAAGTTTCTGAGAATAACGTGGGTGACTAATCCAACCACATGGGCCTCACCGGAGGGGACTTTGCAGCTTTGTTTTCCCCTGTAAAGAATGCCCAGCATATGTCCTGACAATTAGTCAGAGTGCCCAAAAATACCCCTTTGGACCTGCAAGCTGATCCCCTCCGGCTCGCAGACCTGGGGCTACGCAAAGGGGGCTTGCGGAGGGGGTGGTTATTTTTAAAACGGTCGAGGAGCAAGGGAGGTTTGGTCCTTGCAGCCCCTGGAAGTGGAAGCGCCACTGGGCAAATGCTAATCCCGCCGGAGGCGAGTGTCCCGAGCCAGGGGCTGCTGTCCCTGCCATCCCAGGCTCCTGCCAGCGCTAAATCGGTGCTCGGGGCAGCAGTGCCAGGGTCGGGCACTGCTTTGATGGGGAGCTGGATGCCGAGGAGTCCTCCCAAGCGGCGTATCAGCCCTGGGAAGGGCACGTCCTTCCACCGAGATGCAGCTGGTCGTTGCGTGCCGCTTCCCGGCCCCTTTCTGCACAGCCCTGGCTGCCCCAGCTGAAGTTTTGTGTCTGCAGCATCCCCCATGTGCTGAGCTCCCTGCGATGCACAGGAGGGAGGATGGATGCGCGGGAGGATGGCGGGACCTGCTGCTGATCTCCTACCTGTCATGGATAGGTTTCCACGTGAGGTACACGACCCAGCTTCCAGGCAGTGATCCGCACTAATAACCCGTTTCCTCGTGGGCGTTTCGCCGTAATCTCTCAGACTTCACCAAGGGCAGAGCAGGGCTCGGCAGCTGCTGCTGCACCGGGGGGAGTAATTGAGAGCAATTAACACGCAGGGGAGCGCAATGGAAGTTGTGGAATATTATTTCAGCGCCGGCTCGCTAACAGCTTGGTGCAGCCCTAGTGTGAGCACTTGTTGTGTGGGATGGCAGGATTGTGTTGCTGTGAAGTCCGTCAGGGCCTGTTTCTCCTACGGGATTGCTGCCTGGCTGGGATTTGGGTGGTGTTAATTTGACAGGGACTTAGGCTGCTTTTCTCAGTCCTGAAGTCAGAGCTGGGCAGCAGGGGAAACTTTTTCACTTATTTATATATATAAAAATATATATATGATATATGTATATCATATATATATACATGTACAGTCTTTTGGGCATGTCTCTCTTTCTAAGCTTGTACTGGATGCCCCATCCTAACTGTGGGGACCTCAGCAGGCACTTGGTGTCCTTGTTCCAGGGGGACTTTGAATCTTCTCTGCAGTGTAACAGGGAGCCATGGGGCAAAAGGGTAGGAGGAACTGGCCAAATCAAAGCCATCCTGTGCAGCACCTAGCGCTGCTGCAACCTCTCAGTCCCTAAGGAGCTGTCGTACCCTGGGACTGCAGCCTTGGCTCTGTGCTGGTGCCTCGAGGCTTCCTCAGGCTCCAAATACCCAGGCAGGGCCTGAGCAAAGCCTTGGGTCTTCGAAGCAGCCCTTGACCCTCTCCCTGGCCGCTTTCCCCCCAGCCTCGGTGTCCCCCGGCTCTCTGCAGCCTGCCAGGGCTCTGCCATGTCAGCGACAGGTGACGGTGACAGGGCCAGCGCGTGCGGAAAAGATCCACGGAGCAGATGGCAGACCGGGCATAAATTTGGAGCTGTCTCGGGAATAGTCCTGGAAGCAGTCCAGCCTGTGCACAGAGGCAGATGGGGAAAATCCCCGCTTTTTTCTCTTTCCAGTTTTGCCATTTTTCAGATCCCTGTGTTTCCAGCTCCAGTACTTTTGGGTGCTCTTTCCTCAGTGCTCCCATACCCTCTTCCTTATTTTTCCTCTCCTCTTATCTCTTCTCCTTTCGCTTCTACTCACTCCTATCACACGTGTCCCTGGAGGGCTACCAGACCTGTGTCTGCCCTACAAACCCATTCCCGTTTCCTCTGTCCCTGTTGTTGCTGCTGAGCCCAAGGGCTTGCTTGGCACCACGCGCAGATCTCGCCTCTTAAAAGGGGATTTTCAAAATCCCTCGTAAGGGTTTTAAAGCATAGAAATAACCCCCCCAAAGCCTGAATCTGCTGGGCGGTTATTTGTGGAAAAAGGAAATTTTTGCACGAATGTTAGATGGGTGCAAGAGTAAATGTGGATGCAACCTGCTTCACTTCGCTGCTGCAGTCGTGAGTGGAATGGATCTGGAGCCTGTCTGTGGGAGAGAGGGACTAAGGAGCGATCTGGGGCTCTGCTCTCCACGGCAGCTTTTCTGCGTCGGGTTTCGGGGCAGGAGCTGTGACCCTAAGGGGTGACAGATGCTCCCCTCCTCCCCCTATTTACTGCTGCCCGCTTCTTTCTTTGATGATGGTGACTAATAGTTCATCAATGCCTGGGCTAGAGCGGCTCCATTTAGGACTTTCTGCCCCTTGAGTGACAGTAGGATGTGTGAGCAAGCCGAGACGCCCCGACCTTTCCTGGCAGGATTGTTAGGGCAAGAAAATACTCTGGAAAGCACAATATGAATCATTTGTCCATCCAAGAGCATGACACCATGCCTTAGCCATGCTGCCAGGCCTGCATGGAGAGGTCAGCGTGCTGAAAATGCGCAGGAAAGCTGAGCTTTAGGGTTAAAACATGTTAAAAACGTGCCTTGCTGGTGTGTTCGTGGTGCTCCTTCCTCCCTGTCCATCCTGGGGAGTGTGGAGCTGGTGGGAGCAGAGACTTTGTGGTGCAGATGGATCCGAATTGGAGGCTTCTGTGGTGCAGATGGATCCTCTTGGCTTTTGCAGGGCAGTGATGCCCTCCAGACACACACTGTTACATTTAACCTCATGCAAAGGAAGAAGGAAGGGACAAAAAGGGGCTTGAGGAAGAGATGGGAGCTGTCCAAGATCATGCAGCCAGAACGAGTGTCTACCTAAGCGCAGCCCCATCTTGTTGGGATGCTGCAGGATGGAGCAAAGCGGCTCCGCAGGCGCTTGTGCGTCTACACTTCGTGGTCCCCGTGCTGCCGGGCTGCTGCGGGGACGTGGCTGCTGGGGCGCCGCTCGTCACCCTGCAGTGATGCCGTGCTGCCTTGCAGGGCGGGAAGGCATCCTTGCCATCCTCATGGGAAGAGCAGGCTGCTCCGGGAGCAGGAAGCGGCTCCCGAGCCGGAGCGCGGCAGGAAGGAAGGAGCGCAGTTAACGCTGCACGGGCCATGCGCGCTGCCAAAAATGAACTCATGTGTGTAAACATCTCCCGGTGCACGGCGAGATTAGCGCAGGAAAACACTAGTTGTTAGGGTTCCTGTTGCCATCTGAGTTATGCAAACAATTTACTTGTGTCTATACGCGAGCTGGGGCAGAACAGCGCGGGGTTTTTCCCCATCAGAGTATTTCTGCATGCAGCTATTCTAGCCCATTTTCTGCTTGTAATGTGTGATGCAAGGAGATCCGGGGCCGCTTGCTGCTGGAGTCTGGCCTTTTCCCGACCGTGATGAAAATGCTGCCAAGATGCCGATTGCTGCTGGCAGGCCTGACGCCACCACGATGGGCTCCGGGGGCAGGAATCAACATGGGCTCTTCCCCGTGCCTCAACCGCCTTTCCCACGGCCATGGCGTGAGTCAGTGTCGCGGCGGGATTAGCAGCCGGGTGTCCTGGCCCCCGGCCCTGCGCGCTGCTGCCAGTTACATAACTGAGGTGAGAGGCAGCGATGGAGCTCGCCGCTCTGCTCGCCGCACCCCAGGTCTGTGGGTAGGAGCTGGCCCCAAAGCCGAGCTCAGCAAGGGAAGCAATGAAGGATGAGCCCAGTTTTTTCCTAGATATCAGAAAAGCCCTGTGGTCATGAAAGTGGCTCTCGCATGGGTCCCTGAGGTGCAAACCACAGTATTTTGCACCCATGCAGCCAAGAGCTGGCCCCTTGGGCCCGTTGTGCAGCAGCAGCAGCCCAGAAGCACCTCAGGTTTGCGACTCTAGCTTGCAGCCGATGCGAGCCACAATCCAGCTCCAAAGCCAAGGCCAGATTGTCCCAGCAGGGCTCAGGTTCCTGAGGCGCGCTCAGCCTTTGGGACTAATTTGGGTGCTGAGTAGCTGGGCAGGTATTTACATAGAGGTCTCTGGATCCTATTCTTCTCCCTTGGATCACCTAAAATGGTAAGAATTTTCAAGGGGGATTAAGGTTGTGATCCCTGGGGAGGGGAGTGGACATCTGCTAGGAGTCTCGTCCGTATTAATAGCCTCCCTTTCAATGTATGTTATCAAACGAGGCGCTTCCCTATCAGCCAAGGGACTGTGACCCGCGTCGCCTGTGGGGCTGCTTGCGACTGGGGCTGTCCCCATGGCTTTCCACCGGCATGCAGGTAAAGGGAAAAGGAGGGAGGTTTGTTGGCAGTGTCTGGTACTGGACCCATCCCTACTTAAACCATCCGTAAGCTGCTGTGTAGCCCTTAGGGTCCAGCACACGTTTGCAACCCTGACTCACGCTGTTGCTGTTGCAAAGCTTGCTGTGATGCAGGGTGCAGGGGGCTGTGTTCAGGCATCAAGCCGGGGTGCAGATCCCGCCAGTGTCACGCATGTGCCCGGAGAGGATGATGTGGTGCTCTTGTGACAGTGTGAAGCCGCCCCAGGGCTGGGGAACCATTCAGTTTGGATGCAAGACCCGTATCCATTGACCACCAGCCTGGCTGCTGCAGCTGCACTGTTTGTCATCCCCTCGGCCGTGCCTGCCTTGTCCCCTGCACCCCGGGGTTTGCAGGGATGAGGAGCACTTGGCTTTGCTCTGCAGTGCTTTGAGCCTGTGTCCTGCTGAGGACAACGGTGTCTCCTCCCGTGCGCACCCCAGCACAAGAGAGGCACATCAGGGTTATGCTGAATGGGATGTTTCCTTTGCTTTTAGTGTGGGTCCTTTTGGAAAGGTTTCCATGCGTGCTGGAGCCTGGCAGCCTTGCCGAGCTCTGCACGATGTGTCCGAGCAGGCACGGCCAGAGGTTGCAGCGCTGGAGCAGCGCGTTTTCAACAGCACGTCCCTCCTTCCCCGGAGAAGCGTGAGGATCTAGCAGCGACCGGGATGTGCACGGGGGTGATAGGACCATGGGGAATGAACTGGCAGCTGCTGGGAAACTTGGAGCACGTTTTGTTCTAAATAAAGCTGCTTCCCTTTTATCAGCAGGGTAATTTTTGGATTACAGAGCGTGCGGCTCACACGTGCTCTGGTCGGGCAGTGGCAGAGAGCAGCTCTTTACCCTTTGCTGACAGCCCTGTGAGCTCTGCCCCTCAAATAATGGAACCCTCCTTTTAGGGGTGTTCCCTGATGTATATATTATAGCATCCAGGGTTATTTGGTCTCAGTGTACTCAGCTGGCAGAGAAAAACCAACCTCTTCTAGAGACGAGAGTCAAAAAAATCCCTTCTTCCCATATTGCGGAGGGCTCTGCAGCCCCACTTAGCCAGCCTGGGTGCCCCTTCAGCGCCATCCCCTTTGCTCAAGGGCAGAGCACTCCCTCAGGTCTGAGCGGGGCTTTCTCGGTTGCTCTAGCAGACCACGCTTTGCCTTCTCTCGTGGTGGTTTATCACATTTAAGCATGTTCCCCGGAGACATGAGCCCACATCCTGGGATGAGTGTGTTGCTGCTCAGCCACAACCCAGCTCCATGGCAAGGAGCAGGGTGTGAGGCCGGGGAGCTCCCCATGGGTGTTGGAGAGGGGCACGGGATGCCTGTGGTTACTCATCAGGAAGACTGCACTAGTGTGATGGCTGTGTCAGGCCTCAGCACAGCCTGGACCTTGCAACCGTAGCGTTTCTGAGCCCTGAGCGTGGCCACCAGCCTGCGGAGGGTGGTGGTCGTGCCGCAGAACGGCTGCTTGGAGGATGGGGATGTGGCTGCACCAGGACGGTGGGGCTTGGGAAGCATGGGGATGGGTGGCAAGCAGCACATCCATGGTCAGGTGTGTGTTAGAGTCGGTTCCAGCCAGCCTTGGTGCCAAATGCCCCGATACTCGAGAAGGCCACGGGTCTGGCCAGCTGCCCTCCGGCTGTAGTCAAATCCATCAGGGAGCTACATTTAGAGAGCGCTGGTGGGGGGATCTGCTGCCTCCCTGTCACCTCCTGGCCACGCAGGAGAGCGCCTGGCTGCTCCCCGGGCCGGCTCCAGCATGGGCAACCCCGGTGTGTCCGCGGGTCCCCAAGGCTGGGCTGACAGGCGCCCGCTCGGGCGCTCCATGCGGCTCTGCGAGCTGGCGGCGGCTCACACAGTTTCCACGTTTCCCAGCTGTTTACTTGCTCAAAGCGGCGCGAACGCGACCCCTGGCAAGGCGGCGGGCAGGCCGCGGCCATCACCCGACCTTGGCAGGGCCGCGTTGCCGCATCGCGCTCCCGCAGAGCCGGCCCTGCCCGCTGGGCCAGC
>JAVCKT010021966.1:0-11293 GCA_032273925.1 Rhynchotus rufescens
CCAATCAGCGCCGCCGCTCCGGCTCTTCCCGGACGGCACCGCCCCCCCCGCCGCCGCCGGGGGGCGCTGGACGCGGCAGGCGGCGCGGCCGCGGCGGGAGGGGCGGCGCCTGCCGGGAAGGGCCGTGCGGGAAACCCAGCTGAGTTCCGGGCAGCGCCGTGACGTCAGCGCGCGGCCGGGGCCGCCGCCGCCTCTTAAAGGGACAGGGGCGGCCCCGGTGACACCGATTCTGGGCGGGACCCGGTACCGGAGCCGGCCCCGGCCCAGCACCCATGGGGCTGGTCCGGCACAGGGCCGCGGAGCCCAGCACCCATCCTGCCCAGAGCTCGGCCCTGCTCCCGCCGCAGGCGCGGGATGAGCCCCCGGTCCCGTCCCGTCCCTCCCGGTCCCGAGCAACTCGCCGCACGCTGCTCCTTTACAAAAGAGACTTTATTAGTCGCGCTGCTCACCAGGATGCAGACGTAGAAAACGTTAAAGCGTCGCCGAAGCCCCGCGGGCGCCGGGCCCCGCTGCGCGGTGGGAGAGCGGCCGCCGCCGCCGCCCCGGGGCCGCGCGGGACGGGACGGGACGGGACGGGGGGAGCCGGCCGTGGCCAAGCAGGTTACGTGTGAGGGGAGCGCTGCGAGCGAGAGGCCGCCGGTGCAGAGCCGCAGGGACGGGACGGGACGGGACGCCCCGTGTGGGCCCCGGGACACCCTGCGTGTCCTCTAGGATACCCCGCGGGGCCTCGTGGATGGGCTGTGTGAGCCCAGAACACCTCACGTGGCCTCCGGGACTCGCCATGTGGGCCCCGGACACCCGCGTGGGCCCTGGGATACTCCACGTGGCCTCCCGGGGCAGCCCACACGGGCACCAGACACCCCATGTGGGCACCGGGACACCCCATGTGGATTCTGGGACACCCCACGTGGATTCTGGGACACCCCATGTGGACTCCGGGACACCCCACGTGGACTCCGGGATACCCCACGTGGGCTCCGGGACACCCCTGTGGACTCCTGGACACCCCACGTGGATTCTGGGACACCCCTGTGGACTCCGGGACACCCCACGTGGACTCCCAGACACCCCATGTAGGCTCCGGGACACCCCTGTGGGCTCCGGGACATCCCACGTGGACTCCGGGACACCCCACGTGGACTCCAGGACACCCCACGTGGCCTCTGGGACGCCCTGTGTGGCTCCAGGACACCCCACGTGGCCTCCAGGACATCCCGCGTGGCCTCCTGCACGTGCAGCGGAGCGGGGCCGTGTGGCGCTGGGGCTGCCACGTCGCTCGGGTCGAGGCCCTGCTGGTGTCCCGGCTGCTCCAACAGCCCTTCCCGCCGGGGCGGGAGGCATCCCGGTGTGTGCCGCGCTCGGGAGCCGGCGAGCCGGCCCGGGCGAGCGGGGCTCTGCTCCGGCTCCCGCGCGGCGCGCTCCGGGTGCGCTCTGGCACGTCTCGGTGCACTCTCCGGGTGCGCTCCGTCACGTCGGGATCAGCCCTGCGGGCGGGCGGGCGGCTCCGCCGCGGTGGGAAGCGGCTCCGCGGGGATGGGGCGCGTGAGGAAGCGGCGCTGAGCTCCGAGCGTCTGCGGTGCTAAAGCTAAAATACCGAAGAGACGTGGTGGTCCTGGGGGTGGCTCTGCGGCGGGCTGCAATGCGGCGCGTGGGCTCCCCGAGGCGCCGGGGCAAAGAGACATCTCAAACGCGAGTGGTTCCGTGTCCGGCCGGCCGTGCGAGGCTTCTGCTGCAGCCTCTCCTACTCACTGTCGCTCTTGTCCACCAGCACCGCGTCCGACTCCTCCGTGATCTCCAGCAGCGTCTGCATCTCGGGGCTCTCCCCACGCAGCAGATCCGAGTTTTCGGCCTCCTCGCCACCCACCTCCACCAGCTCCGTGGCCTTCACTTCCACCGCGCCCTCCCGTATTTTCTTGACGTGGAAAGTGAAGGGCGGCACCTTGTAGACGGCCGTCTTGGAGCGGGCGTAGATGGTGTGGTCAGGGGTGAAGGACTTGCGCAGCTTGTCCCGAGAAGTCTTCATCTTCTCTCTCCTTTCGTTGGTCACAATCTTGGTGCCCAGCTTGTTCATCCGCTTCTCCAGGTTGTGGCGGGTCTTCTCCAAGTTGTGGCGGGTCTTCTCCAGGTTCTCCTTGGTCTTCAGCTTAGTCTTCTCCATCTTCTCCTTTGAGAAGGCCTTCTTGAAGTCATCCACTCTCTTCATGCCGCTCCTTTTGATGCGCTCAGCCCGGGACTCCTCAATAATCTCTTCAATCTCCACCTCTTCATCCGAGGAGAGCTGGACATGGTCCTCCTCCGCGTGGTCCTCACCTGCAGGCACCTCCTCACCCTCTCCCTCCTTCTCTTGCTTCTCACCCTCTGTCAAGGACTTGCTGATGCTCAGTTTCGAAGGCAGCTTCACCTCGTCCTGCAAGACACAGAGCGGAGACGTGAGACGGCCACGCGCAGCCTCCCCGTGCAGCGCCACGGCCGGGACCCGGGGCTCCCGGGTGACCTCAGCCTGGGCTGATCCTCTCAGGACACCCGATAAATGACTCCAAAGAGGATCCGCGCTGTCCGGCAGCAGCTTAGCGCTATATTTAAGCTTGGATTTAAGCTCTGCATCCTCCAGGCTGGCTCCAAACCCTGCCACAGTGCAGCAGCCAGAGAGGGGAGCCCTGCACCACACAGACGCTCCGTCCTACCGCGTTATCTCCAAGCCGGAGCTCTGGTGCTGGCAGGTCCCGAGCGGGGAGTACAGGGAGCCACAGAAACCTGAGCGGGATTTGGCCGCTCTTCTTGCCTAGTTGGGCATCCTCATGCTGGGGCTCTGCACAGGACCCCGTCCCCGCAGCCCCCTGCCCGTGCACCCGGCCCCGTCCGCCCGGTGCCGCACTCGGCAAGGCAGCGGCACCGCGCGCTCCGGGCCCGGCTTCCCGCCGGAGCTCCCGCTGCCGCCCTCGCGGTGCCGGCCGGGGCAGGAGCCGGCCCGGCGCTCACCGGGCTGCAGGTGGCAGCACAGCCCGGCCCGGTGCGCGGCTCCGAGCGCGGCTCTGCACTGACCGGCTTCCAGCTCCGCCACGGAGCGGCCGGCCCAGGGCCCGCGGCTCCGGGTGGCCCGGGAACCTCCCGGGATGCAGATTGTGGCCCCGCTGTCCCGGGGGCAGCAGAGGGGAGGCTGTCCAGGCAGGACCCGTGGGTGCCGAGGACACCGGGCGAGCGTCGGCCGAGTGTCCCCGGGTGATCGGAGCCCGTGCGGGGGCGGCGCGGCCGGCGGGATTGGTTTTCACGCGAGCGGCACATAGCGTGCGGCCCTGCTGCCAGGAATCACCGCTATATCCTCTCGGGACACGCTGGAAATAGCCCAGCGCCGCGCGCCGCGTCACAGCTGCACGCCCGGGATTTAGTACCCGGGAGGCTTTACCCCGCGGAGCGGGCACGGAGAGGCGAGGAACGGCTGGGACGAGCACGGGCGGAGGCAGCACCGGCGGCTGCCGCAGGAGCCGCGGGACGGGATGCGGAGCGGAATGGGATGCGGAGCGAACGGGATGTGGAGCAGGACGAGATGTGGAGCGGGACGGGATGCAGAGCGGGACAGGATGCAGAGCGGGATGGGATGTGGAGCGAGATGGGATGTGGAGCGGGACGAGATGTGGAGTGGGACAGGATGCGGAGCGGGACGGGATGTGGAGCGGGATGGGATGTGGAGCAGGACAGCAGTGGCCGCAGGGGCTTGAGTGCGGAGCCGAGGGCTTGAAGCACGGACCGAATCCTGCGGAGCCGCCCTGCGCCCCTCGGGATGGGGATGAGCAGGGATGCTCCTGCCTGGGCATGAGGCGGCCATGTGGGTGGAATGGAGCCGGGAGGTGGCGGCCGCGCTCCGAACAACAGCGCCTGCCGGAGCCGCCCCAGGGCCTGTGGGAACAGCTGGGATTGCACCCGGAGCAGCAGGGATTGCAGCCGGGAACAACCGGGACTACAGCCGGGACTGCAGGTGGGAGCAGCCGGGACTGCAGCCGCTTGCTGTCCCTGTGAACGCCGTGAGTGGCACGACGGCCTCCCTGCCGCGCCGCGCCACGTGCCCCAAGCTGCTCCTCGGCCGCTGCCGCGCGCCGGCTGCGCGGAGCAGCGCCCGCTCGGAGCGCCCAAACCTCCCCGCGGTCCCAATGGAGCGGAGCAGGGCAGCTCGGCCGGCAGCAGCAGGGAAAGGTGGAAGGGACACCTGGGCAACAGGCGCTCTGTCCCTCCCGTCCCTCCCGTCCCTCCCGTTGCATCAGGAGCTATCTCCACGGATCGGGCCTCGCTGAGAGCAGCCCTTCCCTGGAGTTTCTCTCCAGCTGTGCCTGGGAACGGTTCCTGGTCCCCCCTGGCCCTCTGCCAGCTCTGATAATCCCGGCGGGCGGGGAGAGGGGAACCTGCCCATGTAAGGGCCGCTGGAGCAGCTCGGGGCCCTGGGGAGCTGTTTCTGTGCTCCACCCACTGTCATTCCTACGTTTTTTTCCCTCTCTCTTCCCTGGGATCGCTGGTTGTCACCGTGGGCACGAGCAGCTGGTGGAGCTCCTGCACTGTGGGATTTGAGGCGCTTTCCGGATCCCAACTGCAGCGGATCCTGGCTGGATCCTACCCGCCAGCTCGCACCCCAGACAGCCGGTGAACGAAGGATCCACAGCGCCGGACTCGCGTGGCCGGGTGGCGACGGACAAAGGGACCTGCGGGGACAACCCCCAATGATCCCAGGGTTACACAAATGCCCACCCAAGGCTGGGTGCTACCACGTGGGGAGTTTGTTTCCCTCATGACTCATTCAGATGAGCCACATTTTTAACATCAGGCATTCCCAGCAATCTATTTTTACTAGGGAAAATACTGACCCTTGTCGTGGGCGAGTCCAGAATCCCAGGTCTTGGCATCCCTGCATCTTGGGGCATTCAACTGCGAGCTCCCAGCCTGCAGAGGGAAACTATTTCTGTTCTTTTAGACCCCCTCAATGCAGCTGGCACCAAGGCAGGGGACTAAGAAGGTTTCCCACAGGTTTTTAGCCCCGCAGAAATGGTCTCCCCACTAGGGAGCTTTTGTGGCGGACAGAGCCCCAAAGCTGTGGCCGAAGGAGCCTGTGTGTGCAGAGCGAGCTGCTCATTCCCATCGCTGGCCCTGGCAGCAGGGCTCCCTTTTGATCTGTGGGAATTCTCTGCTTTCCTTACCACCTTTCAATGCATCCGCCGGTGCATCCCAGCCCGCTCCGCAGCCCTTCCCGGGGCAGCCGCGGCCTTTGGGACGCCCCTTCCCTGCCTGCGGCCACCTGGAGCGTATGGAATCCAGGAGCGACTCCAGACATTTGCAGCCGCCTCGGGCCGCTGCCCAAACACCGGAGCCGCCGTCCTCATCCTCCCGCTGCCAACCCCGGAGCTGTGGGCTGCCCGGCCGCGGCTTTGCTGCATTAACGGTCTCTTTCCCTCTGCCTTGGCTTTGAGGCGCGAGTTCCCCTGCGGTGAGTCACGCGCTCGGCCCTGCCGGGCACGCACCACGGGGCCGGTTGCTACAACACACATAAACACTCCCCTTGTTGTATAAAAGGCCGGCGCGACGCAAAGCCGAGCTGCGTTCCCGGCCCCGCGGAGCCGCACGGCGACGGCAGCATCCCGGCGCACTCCGGGAACGTCCCCGGGTCCTGGCGGCGCTCGGGGCCCAACCACGGACCTCGTTATCGGTGGGGAAAAAGCAGAGCCCTCGAGGGCTCGGCCACCCTCAGCCCAGCCTGGAGCTTTCATGGAGTGTTTTGAAGGAGGTCTTCAAAACCCACCTGGATGCCACCCTATGCCCCATGCTCTAGTGTCCCTGCTGGAGCAGGGGGGTTGCACTAGGTGATTTATAGAGGGCCCTTCCAACCTCACCCCTTCTGTGGGTTCCCAGAGGTGCCCGCTGGTCACCTTGGCAGTTCCTTCTGTCGGGCTGTTTCCACACACTTGCAGCAGCCCAGGTGCCAGCGCGGGGACGTGCAGCCCATGGAGACCGGAGGGAGGCCCCAGTGGAGGCCGGAGGGAGGCCAAGGGCAGGACGCACGTGGGACACACGAGGCCTGCGGGAGCACATGGCACACCCGACCCGAGGCCACTTGGCTGCGCCAAGCGCCCAGGGAGGCACCCGCAGCCCCGCGCAGCCCAAGGATTCAAAGATGCACGGCCCGGGAAAGGGCAACATTGTGCTTTTTCCTGCAGCATCTTGTTGGAAATGACTTTTTGTTTCTTTTTTCGCTTTTCCTACATTGCAAACTCCGCACACGAGAGCGGAACGCGGCTCCGAACGGGCAGCACGGCGCAGACCGGCCGCCTCGGCCGCGGCAGGTTGAGTTGGACACGGTGCCTTTATGCTCTCTGCTTTTATGGGTTTAAAGCAACAACTCCAAAGCGCTTCACAAACACCCGCAGCCCAGACCCTGCAGGGAGGCTGGGCAGGGAGGTACTATCAGGTCTGGGTATTATCAGGTCAGGGCATTATCAGGTTGGGGTATTATCAGGATGGGGCATTATCAGGTCTGGGTATTGTCAGATTGGGGCATTATCAGGTCTGGGTATTCTCAGGTCTACATTTCAGAGAAATGGAGGCTCTGGGAGCAGTGGGATCGCGTGGGCACAGACAGCCCCGTGGCAGAGGCACCCGCAGGCAGCCGCCCCACAGCAGCTCCCTGAGCCCGGCAGTGCGAGATGGGCACCCCGGGGAGGATGCAGCTCCTCACCGGGCACCGAGGCCACGCGGCGAGCGGCACAAAGCGGCGGCGAAGGCGAAAGCTGAGGAATCGGCAGCTCTCCGCGTTTCCGAAGAGGAGGGTCAAAGCGAGTCTTCGGGGGACGCTGCTCGCGACGCCCTGGCAGCGGTGCCACCTCCGCGTCCTCGCTGCGCTAGGGCAGGGCCGGCTCCGCGGCGCTGCTCGGGGGCGCCCGTCCCGCGGGAGCCTCGGGGGCCGCTCTCTGCCGGAGGCTCGCGGGCCGCGTCCGCTCGGGCTAGGATGAGGAAAACGCCGTTTCAATGGCGCGCGGGAGGGAAGGGAGCCGGCGTTAGCGTCGCGACAGCGAGGCGCACGGCCGGGCGCAGCGCAGGCAGCCGCCGGGCAGCGCAGATTGGGAGGAAAAGCAGCAGGAGCCGCGAGGAGGGAGGCGTCTCGCCCTCGTCCAGCGCAGGCGCCCGCGGAGCCGCTCGGCAGGACGAGGCTGCGCTCGGGGGCCGCGTCCTGCCGCTCCCCGCGCCGCTGCTGGTTAATATCAGCTGCTCCTCAGATAGCTCCGCATTGCTCTGGCTCGGCTGACGGCGAAGGCTATGGAAAGGCAGCGCTTCAAATAGGTCGGTTAATTCAAATACACGAGCTGGAGCTCAGGCAAGCTCCCCAAACCCCATCCCTCGCTTCTGTCCGGGTGCCGGCTGCACCCGAACGCAAAGCTGGGTGACACCCAGCAGCTGCACCCAAGGAGCCAGCAAGCAGCCGCACACAAAGCCTCCTGACATGCAGCAGGGGCAGCCTCCGTTCCCACCAGAAACCTCGGCACATTCCATCCCCACCGAGGTCACAAAGAGGAGGCCCCGAGATGATTCCTGCCATGGGAGTCTGAATCCTGCAGCAAGAAGTGGCTGCTGGGACAGAGGGAAAGATCTCAAAGGCTTGAGAAGAGAAACCAGAAGAGGTTGGGAGCAGGTGAATGTTGAAGGGCTAAACTAGCTCCTTTCCAGGTAGGATCGTGCTGACGAGCAGAAAGCCTTCTCTCTCTGCAATCTGCATGTTGCACGATCATCTTGGCACCTCTTTCCTCCATCAAACATATCTAGTTTCTCCGTGTCCTAGAAGTTATGTCCTAAAAGGCTTTATCTTCTCCATTAGCTGGTGAGAACGAGGAGCGCGATGCAGACACTGGAGCCAGTCCAAAGCTGATGGAGAGCAGCGAGGGAGACACGAGCAGGGAGCCCGCGCGGAGCCGGAGGCTGTTTGGAGGAGGCTGTGTGCCTAGATGTGACTCAGAAGAAAGGCAGGGCTGTAGGAAACACATGAGTAAATAGACTGAAGGGCAAAAATACCTTTTTCCCCTCTGTCAGGACAAAAAAAAAAAGTTTGGATCCTGTTATGAGGCTGTTGGAACAACTGGCTGTACTCTCAGAACTGCTCCTCCCGGATAAACCTGCCACATCTGATTAATAACTGCGGGGCTGTTTGTGACAGCAAACCAAGAAAGATGGGGTTTGCATTTACACACAGATCAGCACCCATATTAGTTGTCATCTGCATTCTCACAAAAAAAAAAAGGTGCAGACTAAACATCCTGAGGCTTTTTTGCTGTAAATATTTGATTTTCCATCGCTGAGGTTGTCACATCTTTGTCTCTGGTCTTCGTCTCCTCTTGCAGCTGGGCAGCAGACCTGCAGTTCCTCAGGTGCTTCCTCATTTGCAGAAAACCTTGCAGAATCAAGAGGGCATCATCCCCAGACAAGAGGGAGGAAGATGAAAAAAGCTCGAAAGCTGGAGGGCATTTTGTGCTTTATGCTGGGCACGTGCCAACATACTGGAGAGTGGAACCTGCAGGGTTCTCTGCTCGTTCCCATGCGGAGCCCGTGGCACTAAGTGACTTGTGGTCCCTCGGAGCCGCATTCCCGTGCAGGGCCCTGCAGCCGGGCATGGGATCCAACCTCGGGAACGGGATCGAGCCTCTCCTGGGAGAGCTTGGCTCCCAGCACGGGCCCAGTTTGCGGCTTCCCTGGCTGCTAATCCGGGATGTGCTGGCTGGGCGGGACGGGGCCTCGGCCGAGCGCTTCCCTCTATGTCCGTGAGGGTTTATCTTTGCATGGAGCTTTTAGGAAAGGAAACACCCCAAACAAAGAGCCACAATCCCTTTGGAAACCAGGGCCTTCCAGCCATGGAGGACACTGCGACTGGGGGCAAATCCCGCACTTTGCTGCACGCCCTGGGGTGCAGCGGCCCCGTTGGCATCACACACGGTGCAAGACAGAGCCGAGATTTGCTCCTGAGGGGCACAAGAGACAGGATTTGTGCTTAGAAGCAATAAGAGCCGCTGGTTTTATTTTCATAAGCCATTAAACATCCAACCCATCCTTAAGAAATGGGGCTGAGCAGCCTTTGCGCCCCTGGCTCTTGCCTCTGAGATCATTTATTGCTGTCCAGCTCAGAACAGCTCCATGAGGATGAAAGGACTTCGGCAAAACAAACAGCCTTGCCACTGACTGCTTATAAATAATCCCTGGGCAATAAAATATTAATGCAATTGATTCCCAGCTGCAGCAAAAAAATCCATGCTCCAGAACTGTCTTTGAGTAGAAACACTGATAATCAGCAGCAAGAAAATCCTGGAAGGTCGGGCTGTTAACAATCCAAAGCTTTTAGAAACAGAATCTCCTGTGAATTATCTTAAGCCTCCTCTAAATCCGGGATGTTTGGGGGCCAGGAAGGCCCAGGATATCCACACGGCCCCTTTGCAGCGCACTGAGAACACGCAGCTGACTTCAGAGCCGCAGTCCAGAGGAATGAGTCAAACTATTTCCCTTCGTCCCACAGGATGCCTTTTTTTTCACCTCCAGCTTTGCTAGAACTGTGACTAAAAGCAGCAGAACAGAAAGGGAGATGAACCAGCCTGGCGCAGAGATCCCCCCCTTTGCCAGCAACAAAGCACCAGACGAACAACTAACTTTTAATTAACGCAGCTCAATTAGCAGCGTTACACAGGAGGCCGGGGCCAGCCCCAAGGGTTTGGGGTGCTGTTTACACCCCAAACACCCCCCATGCGGGGGGCAGCGCAGGCCATTTTCACCCCCTGTTTGCAGGGCCCCCCGGGGCAGTTCCAAGGCAAAATCCCGTTATTTTGGATTTCTGAGCACCGACCCTAAGCAGATTGGATGCTCCAGCATCCTAAATTCTCCAAAGGCAGGAACTGGGGGCCGAGCTCCGCTCACACAGGCCACCTTTAGTCCCTGTTCTCACCTGACATCCAAAGCCTTAAGACGGAAAAGTGATATACCCAATTAGATAAGTGTCTTTTTTCCTGTATTTTTTAAGATAGACAAAAATAATGAGAACAAATAATTTCCAGATTTAAAGCCACCAGGGTGGAGCCCATCGTGATTTTTTTTTTCCTATATTTTTCCTATCAATACATTGTGAGTGTTAAAAACTTAATTATGAAAACTTAAATGCAGGAAGATAATAGTAAATGTGCGATCCCTTGGGAATCAACAAGACTTCTTTCAATGAAGAGCACAGTTCAGTATCTCTGAGGTGGCAGAATATAATCTTAGATCTGATAAATGCCTTTAAAATGTACACAAAACCAGCCCTTCTTTCCATACAGTTTTACCATGTAAAAGCATTAGTGTCATCTGTTTTGCAAAACTCCAAACAGAATATCACTCTTTTACCTGATGTTCCTAAAATTACTGAACGCAATAAAATATTCCTACAAATAAATCAAGACCCCCTATTGGAACCTAACGTTTCTGCAGCTCCGCACTGCAGTTCACAGTCGGTCTGGGTGGGTAATTTCTGAAGAACGACATCTCCATAATTACAATCAGAAATAAACTCCAAAAGTCCTACCTTTCTCTCTCAAATAAAGAAAAAGCAGAATAGAAATCCCCCTGAACAAAAGGAAAACGCCCCAAATCCTTCAAATACTTAACCTTTGTCATAATAAAAGGTTTCCACAGATGTGAGGTTCCTGTATGTAACGCACTATTTTAATTAATGAAAATTAAGCAATGACATTTCTAGGAAGTGCAAATTGTAGAATAATGCAACTCCTAAGTAACCACTAATGTTCTGTATAGGAAGCAATAATTAATGTTTTGGTAATGACAAAAAAAAGTCGTAGCAGAAACCTGCAGAAGCGGCTTTGAGGGAGCCCATGGGCCGATACCCTTAAGAAACATTCTCTGTTACCCCAAAAATCTGTTTCCATTTTATATAGGGGAAAGTGGCTACACTATTGCAGGGGCTGCAACAAGACAGAAAGTTCTTCCAAGGGCTTCCCTCTGCAATCGTGGCTCTCATTGCACGGTCTGTTTTGGCAGAGCAACGCAGCACAAGCCACTACAGGCAAAGGTATCTGCTGTTCACACATAGTCATATTATTGCCTTTACTTTGTAGTTTTCAAACATTAAAAGCCCAATCATGGATTTCTTTTCAGTTTGACAAATTAAGAGGAAGCCGAGGGTTTGTCCACCAAAAGAAAAAATGAAAGGAAAAAATATAAAATAAAATAAAATAAAATAAAATAAATAAAATAAAATAAAATAAAATAAAATAAAATAAAATAAAATAAAATA
>JAVCKT010021967.1:0-13034 GCA_032273925.1 Rhynchotus rufescens
TAACGTTGGGCTTATGACGATGGGCAGTTTCTTTTGTGCACATAGGAAAACTAGGAACTACTCTCCTCTGCAACAGGACCAGTCTCTCCTGCTGTTCCCCACCCCTAGGGGCATCCTACACCCCCATTTCTAGGAGTCTCCTAATCACGGCTGTTATTAAGCAGCATAATTAATCCTTTCCTCCCAGTATCCGTGTCAGGTCAGCTGAGACGTCCACCCTGCTTGCAAAAGGCAATAACCTTTGGGGACAACAGCTGCAACGACCACCCTGTGGTAGAAACCAGTATTCCTGGCCCCAGTTTGAATACAGAACAGCCTCCCCACTACCTCTCCTATCAAACCAGCTCCCATCTCTCCCCTAACGCAGGGGCAAACTCAGCCGACCAATTTCTCACTGAAACGACCTATTTCTCACTGAAACGACCTGGAATGGCTGCAGGCTGAGGCCCAGCTGGTTCCCCTGCCCCGCTGCTCTGCCCGACCCCTGTTTGAGCCCTGCAGAGAGCCCGGGGCTCTTGAGAGAGCAGCTCTAACAGCAGCTCCCATCTGTGCGCCAGCAGCGGCGAGGGCAGCCCGAGGGACGGGGCGCCCGCGCTCCTGACGAGGCGCCAGTCCGACAGCATCCTCATGGACAGCCGCTACCACCGGCGCACGGTGCTACGGGACTTCCTGGGGGCGATTCTGCAGAAGCAAAGGTAGGTGGCAATCGTCTCGTCACCTGCTCACTGCAGGAATAATAAGGCTCTTGTTGCTGCTTGGCTCCCCAAAGTCAAGCTGCTGGGTTAAGCGTTACCCTTCAAGTGCACTTGGGGAAGAAGCAAAGCTCCTGTCCGCCCGCACTGCCCATCTGTGGGCACAGGGTGGACAAGGAGCAGCCTGCCCTGAGCCAGACAACATCAGGCAAAGCAGCAGGTCTCTGTTTTGTCTCCTCACTGCACAGAGCCCAGTGAAACAGCAGTGCAAATAGAATTTCCCTCTCAAGCCCAAGTGATGCCGTGACTGTCCAATTCTCTCCTCTTTCCCAGGCCGCAGGACATGGACAGCAGTCACTTAGGCGGCTTTCCCAGCACCCTGGCTAAGCTCATGTAAATATTTCCCCCCTTTCATCTCCCTGTGCTCTGGTGAGTATCATTCCCTGCCTATTCAATTCCCTGTGCCACGCACTGCTCCTGGGGTGCCCCAACCAAGCAGGCTGAGGGTTGTCCCCCAGCACAGCCAAGTCCTTTGGCTGTCACTGAGCCAAGGGTAAAAGCTCTGCCTTATTCTGAAGGGAGAGACCAGGAGGGATGCAAAACCTTTGCAATGGTTTCCCCAGGACACCTTCCAGGTCCAGCTAGCGTGGCCTGAGCCCTCGCACACACTGATCTCATGGCAGGTCTATCAGTAGATCCAGCAGAACCCAGTGGCTCTGCTGGACACCTGGGAACCAGGCAATCCCTAGCTGCTCCCAGCAGCTTTTTAAAGCTATCCAAGATAGGCTGCTGGAGTGTCTAAGCTAGAGTAAAGACAGACAAAAGTTCCTCCCAGGGAGTAGATGCTGCCTTAGATCCCAGGGACATGACAGGTTTCCCCTCTCCCTGCACTGAACAGGTGGTGTGAGGGAGTCTTTAGTTTCCTCCATTCCTAAAATTAGGTTTTTAGTTTTACTCACTCCTGAAAACAGTCAACTGGAGCTTGAAACATGGTCTGATTCTTGCTGACCCTTGGAGGCAGCCAGCCCACCAGCCCATTCCTGGCAGTGCTTTTATTCATACAAACACCAGCTTTCCTAGAGGAACCAGCTTCATCTCACACCCGTTTCATAGAAATTAATCCTGTCCAGCCCTAGTCAGCCCAAGTGGAAAGGGTGTGAAAAGCCCAGTGTGCATTTAAAAAGAGAAAGACACCTACATTTGTACCAGAACTTAATTCTTAAAGTTAGGGCTGTGGATTCAGCTGGGAAAACACGGCATTTCAGCATCTCTTAGCCCTTCTGCTAAGCTTGAGTTGGTTGTTTGCATGCACTCGTTCTTCCCACAAATAAGGTCAACTAGGAGAAACTATAAGAGTGGGAAAACACCTCTGTGTCCTCAAAAATAACCCTTGCAATTCTCTGTTCTCCTCCTGCTTCTGCCCAGGGCAATTCAGAGCTCACAGACAGGACTGCACAGTAAGTCATTCACAGCAACCAAGACACCTTCCTGGAGGTGACCAGCTGGGAACTGATGTGGACGCTGCTCAGTCTGCTGGACAAGGAATGCAATTATGAGCTCAGCTTAATTCACTTCAGTCTTTACTATTTAATTCCCTTTCTAAATACAGGTCTTGAATTGAGGTATTGAATTGAATTGGTATTGAATGAGGCAGAAATACCTCAGAGTTTATCCTAAGGCTGCTTTGTGTGGGGCTAGACAACCAGTGCACTCCTAATGCTGCACAGATACTAATTAAGCCTTTCAAATCATGAAGCAGAGCAAGAAACCTGCAAAGTCACTGTTCTGGTTGAGGGCCCCATTAAGCATGTGGCCACCAAGACCCACTTTAGGCAACTTAGTAAATTGATTAGAGCCTCCTCCAAGTAGAGGCTGAAGGCACAATAGGGTTTGGATCAGGATGAATTCACATTTATCTGTTAGAAACACCACTATGAGTGGTTAATTAGCTCCTTAATAAGAGCCCTGGCATCAAATCTGAGTTCTAGAAAGACTTACAGAGTCTAGTCTCAAGTTGTTTAAACTGAAGCTACGTCCTTGCTCTGAAGAAAGCCACTTCCTTCCCTGTCACCCCAATTCTCCTTTTGTTCATGTAATAATTGTATCTTCAGATGTAAATAACAGCAGGATGGGCCCTGTTTTCCCACCAGTAGCAGAAAATAAAAGTTGTTCTAAATAAACCTGTGCAACAGCAGGTCAGGATGGCTCTTTGTCTATTGAGATGTTACTTTCTTGATCCTGTGCAATGGAAAAGTGTTGCTTAAAGGCAGCAGGCAGGAGCATAGAGTGGGTAAAAGCTGTGCTAGAGAAGGCTGCAGCTCCCAGGTGGGCTCCACTGCCAACAGATCAACTCCAGTCTAGAAATACACTGATGAAGACCCCGAAAACCTTCCTCCCCTGCACCCAATCAGTGCTGCGAGTCTGCAGTAGACACCACCCCATTCTTCTCCAGGTGACCATGCTCTAGGGTGACAGGCTGTGGCATGTGCGGGAGTAAAATGACGCCTGTACCAAATCCCTACGGATTACAGGACCCTTTTCAGGTTTTACGCTTCGAGCATTAGGATAAGAGTAATATTAACTGCCTCAGCAGGGTGGGAAGCAGTGAGAGGAGGCTGAGACAGGTCAGGGAAGCTACAACAGCAGGGAATGTGCTGATGGGAAGCGTGTTACCTGTATGCAGGCAGAAAACTGTCCCAGTGGGATGCAACAAGACATCCTCCTGCCACCCAGAACAGCTGGACAGAGAACCCCCATGAAAGGGAGAACAACTTGAGCTGGTCTTGAGGAGGCTGGTTCCAAATGTTCTGAAAAGCTGTTCTGTAACAAAGATCATAGTGAACTTCAAAAATTCGTCACGAGAATATTCTCCCTACAGAATATACCAGAGTTCTTCTATAGGGGACGTACTGGAGCATGTCCCATAGTCTGAGGTGGTAAAAACTCTCCCCAAAATTATAAAACAGAAGGGACAAGCGAGCACTAACACTGTGCTCAAAGGGAATTCAGCCGGGTGACCAGGAACTGCAGGATGAAACAGAACAAGCAGTAGCTCAATGATTTCTTGCTTAAAATGCTTCAGTCCCAGAGCCCTTCAGTTGTTCAGACAAGCTGCAGAAGAGATCACGGGACTAGTTCAATAAACTCCTGTTTTGTCCAACATTCATGGTGAGTTAAGTAATAGAAACTACTATAAAGACCAGGAGCAGAGGGAACACATTCGGGTCGCAAAGTGGAACTAGAAGTAATTTAAGTTTTGAGCATGGAAATAAGCACAGAATTCCCTGGAAATCTGTGCTATTCCCCAACTGATCCACATTTCCCTCCTCCTTCCTAGGTCATCCATTTACTGTTGGTAGGAGTCAGAGGGGGGTAAACAAGAAGCGTCTGCCCTTAGGTTATTACTAAGGTGTACTTCAATAAAGCTAACGTCTAGACTATTCAATGCTCTTGAAGGTGCACGTGGACGATGACCTGTTAAAGAAAGGAGAGGAAGTCAAAGTTACTTTTTAAAATAAGGTCATTCCCAGAATAGGGAAGAAGCTGAGCCCATGAGAAGGGACCCCTAAGACTGCCTGGGCCGATACAGTGAAGTTACCCATTAAATAAAAGCTCTTTTTACTCCCATATGAACCCAGCTTCAAATCGGAGCCTTGGAGACATCCAGACACCAAACTCAAAACCATTCTTTCCTCTTTATTCACAATGTGTTTGGGACGAGGGAGGGTATCTAGGAAAAGGCAGAGTTGTTGGTTTTTTTCCTTTGAGCTTCCTTTAGGAAATAAAATGTCCTGGGAGAAGAAAGAGGGAGCTGGGGGATTCCAGGGAGAAAGAATCTGTCGGATTCACATGAAAAACATTCAAGCAGCATTAACACAACTGTGAAAAACAAGGTTTTAAAAAAAATTATAACTGGAACCCTCTTGACAATATATGTATAAAAAAAATCTGCTTCTGCCTTCCTTCTTTTGGTCTTTCCATTATTTTTTTCACCTCTGTCCTGAAGACATTTGTTTTGTTTTCTCCATTTCTTCCATTCTTCTGGTGCTAGTGCATTCTGGAAAAAGAAATTCAAACAATTAATTTTTCCAGGAAAAACCACCCCACCTCCTTGCACAGTAAACGAACCCCCAAACTTATCATTTGCTCTCAAAGGAAGTTTTTTTTTGAGAGAGAGATAAGTGGTAACAGCAGTACTGCAAATAACTGAGCACTGAATTCAAGGAGAATGGAAATGGTCAAACAAAATGAAGATTATTCCTGGTGCAAAAGAAATGAACAAGTTTTGTAAAACATAAAACTGAATAAATAAAAAGAGCAGGGCTGCATGCAAAGCCCCTGGCTACTTTAAGCCCCTTTTCCTCTTTAAACAGGGACGTTCCCCCGCTTTGAATCAGTGAGTCCAAGTGTAAACACACGTTAAAAAGTACCAAATTGTCAAAGAAAGATAGATAACTAGATATCTCCAAGAAGATACAAGAGCCTAATGTGGGCACAGCCAACCCACTTCTGAAGAAAAAAGCAGAAAAAAAATCCCTTTTCCTTTCAAGGAGGGAGACAGAGGCACAGCCATGAGTGCTGAGCACAGGCCAGCCCCACAACTCATTACATTCAGTCTCTGCTGACATCTGAGCCTGTTGTTAGGGGAAATCCTTTCAGCTGCACAAGGCACCAACACCCAGCTTGTGGGTTTTTACCTTTTTAATAACGTTATTTGCAAGAGCTTTCAATCTTCCACAGCGAACTAAGGAGTTAAAACGCCACGCTGAGAAGCAGAAAAATCACAGGCTGTGCAAAACACACTTGTTAAGCATTTAGCTATGGGCTAGAAAGGCTTGATATCACTGACCCAAAGCTGTGGTAAAAGCAGAAGCACCCAGGGGCTAGGACAGCACCCTGTCCAGCGCACACACCAGGACAGCACTCGTCACCCATGGGTCCCTTCTGGCTTCTCGTGTCAGAGCTTCCACCCCCCAAAACTCAAGGGACAGAAGAGACACTGTCGGGGTGGTCCCTTATGGGACACGAGGCCAAAACACCCGTAGTTTTCACCAAAGTCTCTCCCTTCCCTGGTTACAGAGGCAGCTCAGGGCACGTGCAGCAGCGGGTGGGCTGTGCACCTACCAACCTGGGGCCCTACCTGCTCCGAGCCAAAGAAATGAAGCTTTTAAGGCTAAAATGCCCGGGAATGGTTCAGACGAGCGTGTGTGATCACAAGGGCCTGGCTCCTGCTGCCGCTGACTAAGCCATTAGGGCCAGTTTAGTCTGAGAGGCAGATGGATCACGGAGCAGGTCGTGTTCTGCACTGAACGAGGTGGAGATGACCCGGCTTGTGCTGCACACAGAGCCCTCGCCACCCCCAAGCTGGGCACCAGGCAGCCCTGGCAGCAGCAGCAGCGCCCGGCAGCTCTGTCACCGCAACGCTGCCGAGCGGGATGCGGAGCGACAACAGGAAAATGGGAACAACCACTTCCATAGTGTTCTCCTCTAACTGGTATGACTCAGAGTTTATTTATAGAGGCAATAGGGCTTCATCGAGGTTTATTCTATCACCTATAGGTGCTTGGTGTGCAAGGCTTATCTCCACATTCACACCCCTGCACATTTCACCATAGACTTCAGACGCTTTGGGAGCCTCGGAAGGGACCTCAGCCAAGGACACCTGCCAAGATGCAAACCCAGCTGCAACCGAGGACACTCACAGTATGATGCAAAGCCAAAAAAGCCAAGCTGGAAAGAGAAATAAAAGCAAGAAAGCAGCAGCATCTTCAGCTATCTTTTTTTTTCCCCAGGGAATGTGGGATGGAAGTGAAATGAAACAGGCAGCAAGGCCAAGAAAGGCAAACGGCAAGAAGAGGCCCTTACTTCTAGGAGAGCTGGTCTCTAGCAACACCCCCTTCTACCGCAGCGTTCTATACTTTGCCAACCTACTGCTCTGCTCTGCAGCGATCCTGCCAAAAGGAGAGAGGAAGAGAGGTTCAGTGGGAAGGAAGGAAGGAAGGAAGCAGCCCTGCTCCAGGAGCTGGAGCTAATGACAGAAATGCAAAAAAGAAATAGAAAAATAAAAGCAAAACCAGGCCTTCTGGTAAGTTCTGTGGAAAATGAATGTGGTTTGCAGGGAGTTTTGCTCCCACTGCTGACACAGGGCATGGCCATAGCAGAATGGCAGCTCTGCCTGCATGTGCAATCGGGTTAATTATCACTGCACTTCAGCATCCAGGACAGATTAGCAGCACGTTAACAAAAAGTTGTCTTTTAGGAGCTTTAAAATCAGGTACAAAGCCTAGGACAAAAGTTTGGCTTTCAAATTTGCTGTTGTAGACAGAGCTTCTCCAAGCCATTTACAAGGAAGAAGCAAACAGACCCTCGGCTGCAGAGCTTTGATATAAGAATCAGCCACCTGCATGTATGTGGTACCAGAAGCCTTGGTTGAGCAAGAACATTTAGAAAAAAGCCTCAGTGTATTTTCCCCCCTCCCCAAATCTGCATACTGGGAATTCTGTTACTATTTTATTCTTATTCTTCAAATTAAGAAGTGAAATATTATCGAAACGATGCAGCACAGCTCCACTGGCAATAAGCTGCCCATGGGAAGTTTATTCTTCCCATTGTGGGAAGAAGTCGTCCCACAGAAGAATTCTGTGAAAAGAATTCTTGGGAAAAATTCTTCCCAAGGGGGAAGTTAATTAGTCTCATGCTAACAAGAGTGAAGGGCCACACTTGAGGGGAGTGGGCATCCACAAAGAGCAGGACTGAGACATCGGAAAGGACAGCACAGGAAGGCCACAGCACAGTAAGACTCTTTACCACCACAGCTCGGCAAGCATCCTCTTTATTAAAGGCAATAAATCAATGGGAAATCCCTCAAAAATCCATTTGTTCTTGTTTCTTGCAGCTCTTGGCCCAGTATTAGTATAATGTAATAAAAACAATGAGAATCCAGGAGTGTTTACTCAGGTATGTGCACAAGAATAAACATTTGTACCGGCACAAAAAGGGGCAGTAACAAAAGCTCAGCTTTGACATCAAAGCAGGTCACGAGGCCAACTCCAAAGCCAAACTCTACGTTAGCACAAAAGGGTCAGAGTTTAAATCCTACACATAAGAGCTGCTCCCATAGCAAGCCCACGTGGCAGCAGTGAAGGAGGGCACGGAGTGACCTCTGATTAACGCACTACTTTGGGAGCTTGGGTGGGAGACAGCCTGCAAACCCCCTAAAAGCCACCGTGGTTTCATGAGACACTGCATGGCACAGGGCACAAATGCAAAGAATCGGTCTCATCCTAATAAAGACAACATATATAAGCATTCAGAGAGCGTGTCTGTACCGTGCAATGCAGCGCTGGGCCGTATCAGAGGTACCCATGGCCAGGTTTTAAAGCTCTGCCTCGCTGCGATCACATTCCTTGGGAATAGAGCCCTGCTTGCCTGGTTATAGAGGCTGCAGGTTTGCTGCCGTGCATTGCACTGCCTAAATGAGATGCCTGGACACCTTATTACAGAAGGGTATAATGGTTTAAACTGGAAGGGCCCTCCAGAGCTCATCTGGTAGAGCAGCCAGCTCAAAAGAGGACCTGCTCTGAACATGCTGCATGGGGCCATAGTCAGGCAAGTTCAGAGTAACTCCAGAGATAAAAGGTCTCCAAACCTCCCTGAGCAGCTGCTGCAGGGTTTGGGCACCTTTGATCAGTTTTCCTACCCACAGCATCTCTCAGGATTTTCCATGTTGCTGATTGCACCTTGTCTGCTGCTGTGCTTCCAATGAGCATCTGCTTTGCTTTCCTCTAACCTCCCAGTAGGATATTGAAGAAAGTGGCAAGAACTCCCTCCCCTAAAACTTTGGGGCCAGAAAAGAGGGCCTCTTTCACACTTTTAGCAGTTTTCATTATCTAACAGGACTGTAACAGCCTAATGCTAAATATACCACGTAGTAAAATAATCTTGCCAGGGAATACAACTTCTTCCAAGTGCAGATTTCCCCCTGGCAGTGCACACGTGTCCCCTCAGTGCTCTGTGCAGCTGATCACTTCAGCAAGCGGCCATACAGACCAACCTCTGAAGGAGCAGAACACGCTCCATTTTTGTGACAGAACCTCATTTTCCCACCTGGTTTAACCATTTCACCTGAAAACAGGCACAGAAACGGGACAGAGTAGCACGCTTCCAAGCACAATATATAAGCATTAAGAGCAGGGTTCATCACTGAATCAGCTACTGACTTCAGAGAGTGTCTGTGTCTCCTCCTCACGGTAGGTTTTAAGCCCAGTTCCCACCACCGTGTCCGTCTGACCTACCGCTTTACTGCCTTCTGGGCCAGCATCCTGTTGCCTGCCAGGAACGTGACACCACCCAGAATGGCCAAGTACTTCAGAGTCTGGAACATGTTGAGCTGAGTCCAGTAGACGTACATGAGTCCCAGCATCGCTGTGAAAAAACACAGAGCTCGTGGCAGAAGTTGCATTTTAAGGAAAGACTTGGTTGGTCTCAGAATAATTTATATATTTTGCTGCCAGGCGCAAGCATTAGATCTGTAACTCATCTCCAAAGCTCTGCCTGACACATCCAAAGACTATATATTGTTGACAAGCAAAAAAGGCATCTGGGTCTACACAATGCAGGAAAACGTGACACAGATGGATACAAGTAGCTCCCTTCTGGAATTATCTTGGACATATGACAGAGGTTTCAGGTCATTAGGAGGAGGATCTTCTGGATTTCAGCAGGGAATATAGTAACTTTTGCATATTTCCAGGAATACAGAGCTTTCAATATAAAGCTTCCAAAGAAAACAGCTCAAGTTGAGTAACACAGTCATCTGGGAAACAGAGGAGATTTGATGTTTTCCTAACCTGCCTTGTTTCTGAAATTCTACTGAGACAATAAATAGGAAATCAGGAGAGCAACAAAGCTGAGGAATAAATCTGGCCTCATCAGAGAACTAGATGGTAACAGGAAGAGTGTTAAAGATGCATTCAGTGAACCCACGGGTCTCAAGCCCCCAGTACCTCCTGCTTACAAAGGGTAAACTTGCAATAAAGAAAATGCGACCTCTGGAAATAAAAGAATTCTATTAAGCAGAGATGAGTGGTGTGAGAGAAGCCTGGCTAATAACTGCTATTATAAGCTGATGGCCAAAACGAGGTTATAGCACCATATTAACAGTCATGAAAAGCAGGAAGGCAGATAAAAACAAGAGAACAAACGTTATGCTTTTATGTCATTAGAGTTAATAGGCTGCAAGGCCATTTTCCACCAGGACTCTTGTCCGTAACTTTCAGGTGAGAAGGTCACAGAGAGCAGGAAACCTGGGGCACTTACCAGCGTGTCCCATGTGGAAAATGATGGTGCTGGGAGCAAAGCTGAAGTTGGAGATGTTGGCACCGATCTTGATCCACTGAAAAAGAAATAAAACATGAGTAAAAGTGACCTTATGAACACCAGCTTTTATTTTAATCGTTTTAAACACCTTTCAGGCCATTTGGTTCAATCAGGACAGTATTTTCTCTACTTGTTTTCAACTACAGAGACGAAAATTACTATTGAGTTTTATTACTATTGAGTTTTAAGACAGTCCCGGTATGCTCCTTTAGCAGAAAGGGTTCCTAGCTGGTTCTGATTCTAAAAGGGCAGTTTCTCTATTCTCCCTCAAAAATAAGAGTGGAATAGGGTCATGATAAAATCACCTTTAAGCAACTATACAGCCCAAAACTATATCAAAAAAACAAAAGAAAAACTTGTTCTTTTGACTTAAAAAAGAACTAAAATAAAGATTCTATATCACAAGCTCAAAAAACTGAAGTGGTAAAACAGTGAGATAGTGCTAAATGCTTCAACAAATACGCAACTACCAATTAAGTCCATACACTGAATTCAGTCTGATGGGATTAAATGATGTGGATTTTGTGACAGGCATACTAAAGGGTAATGCAGAATCACTAAAATTTCTCCCAGGAAAAAAAAGTCGAATATTGGTCATAATCTAGTCTGACTGTTACTCTGTGATTACTAGCAAAATCATACTGGGGGAACTCACCTCATATCCCTCATTAATGTTGTTTTTTGTTTTGATAACCAAACAGTGGTTTGTTTAGAAGCAAAACCTGTCCCACATCCTGCACTGACAATGATTCCCCAAAACCCCACTATTAAACTGCCTAGAGCACCTCCTTCCTAGAGCTGTGCTTTGCAAAGTGTGACTGCAACAGTGCTGTACTAATTACAGTTAACCCAGATTTTGGCTAGTCCATCTCCTAAATCATTTTGGACTGGATAGCCCTGTTCACTCACCAGAATGAGTAGCAAAAGCAAAGGGGAGAGAATCAGTGCTGTGAATGTGTTGGATACCACAGTAGGAGGCCTCTTCTCAGGTTCCCTGAACAGATGCTGCAAAGAAACAACCAAACCAAGCAACTTTGAAGGAGTCACACTCCAACAGAGCAGGTTTTCAGCTCCATAGAGGACTAGCTGCTGTCCCTGAGCTCTTACGTATGATGAGAACCCCTTTTCAAAAAAAAGGGCCAATTCTTTAAGTCATTTTCTCTTTCAATTATGTAACCTTTTGCTCAATTAACTCCTCCTTGTGCTTGTTAGCCTGTCATTAGCACAGGTGACTGTGCTAAGACTGTGCCAGAAGGGAGCAGTGGATGCCTGCAGAAGCACAAGGTTTTCCTTGGTGCCTTTCTGGTCAAATTCTCATGTTTGAATCTTCTTATTGAACCTAACTGCTCTCTCACAGGTAGAGGATATAGCTTGTTTATTCACATTCCACACCACAATGAATTTCCTCCCATTAAACAGTAACTCTGATTTTCCTTTAATTCTGTTATTTGCACAGTACTAATCCTGTTATAAAAGATGAGTTTTTTTGTTCTCATATTCATATATTTCTGATACAATATAAAAAAACAGATTTGGACTAGCCACTTCCCCAGCCCTCAACACAGTATTTTTCTTTTTTAATTTCTACTTCCTTCTTTCCTCCCTGGAGTCATTTTTAGACTGTACCTGGATTTCAGGTTTGGGAACAAAGAGGTTCTTGGACTGGACTGTGGATGGTGCATCCTCTTCTGGAAATTTGATAACAACATCAGCCTGAAATGAAATTACACAGCTTCAGGAATTCCAACCTTAATATATGCAGAAGGAGTTATATAAAACCTAATACATTACTGTGGCATATGTGTTAATTTGTCAATCTATGACTGACATGATTTTTAGAAGCAGACTAGGAAAAAAAAAAGATTTTAAAAGCAAGTTTCCAGTCAAAGAAAATAGTTTTCACTCATCACTAAGAGCTGGGTTTTTCTATAGCATGTGGATACAAAAGCTAAGTCATGAACTGCTTGCTGTCAAGTCTGCAAAGGCTCTGAAGTTTCCACTCAATCATGTGCTGAATGAACATGTCTAAATCTTGCTTTGAAACTTGACTTTGAAAACTTGAAAATGAACAAGAGGCCTCAGAGCCTGTAAATGGCTAAGAAGGTGCTGGTTCACAACAAGCAGCTGCAGCATTTGTCTCCTTTTCTTCCACACATGCAGGATACACTCCTGCTAGACTGCCAGCAAAATCAAAACCAGATCTTCACACATCCATCCATCTACATACCACATTCCACAGGATTGGATTCTCCAGGGTGGCATCTCCGATGATCAGGTAAAGAGTATAGGTACCAGAGGCAGAGTCAAATTCTGTCTTTCGCTCAGAGGTGTCCAGCTCAAACTTGTATATGTTCTTGCTATCTGGTTCTGCAACGAACACTACCTCTTGGCCAGTCTTTTGGTTGTGAAGTCGGACAAAAGTCTGAAGGAAAAGATTGTAATGTTTCTGGAGGATCTCCAAGTGAGGAAAGATTTTCCCCAAATCAAACCCCACAACATTAGAAATGTAGGAACATCAATTGGGAGCCCAATCATCTACGGGCCCACAAAATAAGTGATGTACAAGACTGTTTATGTAACTACATTAACACACTATCAACGGCAGCCAAAAATCCAACTGGGGTATATGGCAGGCTGTCTGTCCCCCTCTATTTTATATACTTTTTTTTTTTTAAACAGAGAAAAAGTCTACCTTCAAGGAATATTTAGGGAATACTCTATATTCAAAACTTAGAAATGCACTTTTACAGTGCAGAGCACATACACACATTCTGTGGATCTAAAGAAGATGCAGTATCAGAGCTAAAAGACTTCATTTAACATATAGCAAACATAGGCAAACTGAAAGCACACCCCCTCAAAGACTGCTGCTCTTTCACAGTCCATTTGAGAGACATAAAAGCTTTTAAGGTGGCAGTTGCTCTCACAGACTTCACGATGGAACACCTGGGTGACGGGGTAATG
>JAVCKT010021969.1:0-23529 GCA_032273925.1 Rhynchotus rufescens
ATTTGCAATAAGATTATTTAAGAATAACAACCCTAATCATCTTTGAGATTCAAGTAAAACGGCCTGTTGATAATGTCTGTTGGAGCAATTAAACTTCGACAATTCCAACAGTTGCTAATACTGAAGAATCTATATTTATGTAATAGTTACAAGGAAGTTTGTTTCCAAGTAACTCTCCAAGTAACAAGAAGAAGAAAGAAGGATTAAAACTAAATGTGCACTGAAAGTATAGTTCAGCTCAGCTTTCAGACTGCAAACTGATGCTTAATGGGAATTAAAGGATGAAACTGGTATGATCATAGCTCAGAGAGAAGCAGAAAGCAAAAGGCCACATCAATGTTGCAAGTGAAAAGCAGTCATAGGATTTAGCTTACATTTATGTCCACTTTGCAACATCTGCATAAGTTCTGCTACTTAGTGTTTTAAATTGATTTAATTCCAAAAAACGGACAGTTTTGGGGTTATTTTTTGACTTGAAGAAAAGACCAAGTTGATTGTTGCTACAGCTTCAACTTCTTTAAAATGACTTAGGTTAACATAGCCTGCTTTGAGCATAATCGAAAGAAAAGTAAATGAGAAAATGTTGACATCTGAAGGCAGCCTGCTCATTTGACTCCTCCTAATGGATGGTGTCTGTCTCCATAAAGCAAGAAAGAGAGCTGGCGGCATCCAGAGGTCTGAGGTACAAGATGCTGCCCAATGTCAGACATGTTCATGTTCTCCACATGGTTCTGTTCACTCAAAATCACAAAATCAAGGCACTCAAACTGTCATTTTATGGGGCAGGCTTGAGTCCCTGATTACAACACAAAGTGGAATGTGTCACTTTGCAAATGGGGTAATAGATAAAGTTTGCTTACTTGTTTATAACTGTTACATAGCAATTGCATATGGGAGGTTGGGCAGCACATACTTAACCAACATGGAAAGTGAATGAGTTTGAGTGTTGTTTTGTACCTACCTCCATCATCCACTTCCTGGCAGACATTTAGACATCATAAAGTGTAAGAGTTTCCCTATAAGCACGTACTTTTGCTGTCTGCTGCCCAGAATACAAACAGATGTGGTAGAGTTCTTGTTGTTGAGATGGTAGGATGCAAAAACTAATTAATTGGGCTGGAAGCAATAATGGACCGTGATTGTCTACGTCATAAATTTTAATTTTTCTTGTTTCTACCCATTGGTGGAGATGTTTGTGAAAACTTTGTTTTTCTAATGTCTTATCAATAATGAAACTTTTGGATTCAGATGGTGACCACAATGAAAAACTATATTATCACGTGTCATCCTCATTCTTTCCTGTTTGCTTTTTTGTTTCTCAAGCTATTTCAATATATCCTAATAAAACCCCAAAATGCAGTTTCTCGGTCTTCTGCCCAGAGAAGATCATTCTGTTCCATTTTTGCCATTCCACACAGATTCTCTTGAAGCACTAAGGCTGTAATTTCCAGTGACAGGACATCCTGGGTTTTTACAAAATTGTAGGTAATAAACAGACTTATTTCTATAGCTATAGCCTGAATTCTTGTTTTTGGTCAAGATGTATGACCTCATACAGGCATGATTTATCTTTGTGATGATTTATTTCAGCAGCCTCCACAAACAAGAGCAAGGGTTAAGTGTTGATAGTCACAAATTTAGTAACTGATATAGTGATGAGGTGGGAAGTCTTATCACCAAACCTATCCGAAAAAGCAGAGGCATATTTCCTCTGTGGATATATCTATTTTTGCTATTGATTTTGGTGGTAAGAACAGACCAAATGTGCAAGGAAAGTGAATTGACATCTCTCCAATTCATTCCATCAATATTTTCCTATTTTTCACGAGGATATTTGAGAATGCTTAAGGATATTAAATACATAAGTGAACTTGAGGACAGAGTGCATGTCAGGCCAGTTATCACCAGAATACTTTCCCACGTCTCCACTATACACTTTTTCTAAGCAACAAATCTACCACCAATTAAGAGATACATGGGGATCCATTAATAAGTAACAGATTTAGATTTATGAGCTTTCTGAGGAAAACTTTCATTTCCTTTCCACTTCGTCTCTCATGCGGCATATTGACAGTAAAGGTAAGGGGGTGGAGGACAGCGAGCGAGTGATATTTTTACATGCATCTCTTAACATATCACACGGAATCACAGAATGGTTAAGACTGGAAAGGACCTCTAGTGATCATCTAGCTCAACCCCACTGCTCCAGCAGGGACACCTAGAGCATGTGGCACAGGGTGGTTCCCAGGTAGGTTTTGAAGATCTCCAGAGAAGGAGACTCCACAACCTCCCTGGGCAGCCTGTTCCAAAGCTCTGTCATCCTCACAGTGAAGTTCTTCCACATATTCAGATAGAACTTCCTGTGTTTCATCTTGTACTCATTACCCTTTGTCCTGTCACCGACCACCACCGAAAAGAGTTTGGTCCCTTCCTCCCTACATTCTCCCCTCAGGTACATATATCAGTATATATATTGATCAGATCTCCTCTCAATCTTCTCTTCTCCAGGCTAAGTGAGCCTGGCTCACTTAGTCTTTCCTCATACGAGAGACGCTCCAATTCCTTCATCATCTTTGTTGCTCTACTCTGGACCTTCTCTAGAAGTTCCATGTCCCTCTTATATTGAGGAGCCCAGAACTGCACACAATACCCCTGGTGCAATCTCATCAGAGCTGAGTGGAGCAGCAGGATCACCTGCTGGCAATACTCTTGCTACCTTGAAAATATCTTTCTAACTCATGGAAGGGTGAACCAGCTATGTATTTTTTACTGAAGCTGTTTTAGCACAGTTTAGCCTCCTTTCAACCCAAGCAAGAAACAAAAATATCAGAATGACCAAAACTTTGTCATACAGGTAAAGAGCTGTCCACTGTGTACATTGAAAATGCATTCACATTTACAGAAAAAGCAGCTTTTACACGTACATAAGCCTACCTGACAAACCTGAAAGTGTATCTCAAATTAGGGTTTTTCCTGCTAATCTACTCCACCTCCTGCTGGTGCTTTAGAAAGCACAGGACCAGTAATGTACCCAAGGACGAAGGAGAC
Source organism: Rhynchotus rufescens (assembly GCA_032273925.1). Lineage (NCBI taxonomy): Eukaryota > Metazoa > Chordata > Aves > Tinamiformes > Tinamidae > Rhynchotus > Rhynchotus rufescens. The sequence goes on from JAVCKT010021969.1 coordinate 3,049, forward strand.
TAAAGAGGCAACATTTGTGCTGTACAGCAACTTGCTCACTATTGAGAAGAACAGTACCGTGCTATAAAAGGACACAGCAAATTTGTATCTCCAAGCATAAACAAAGCGTAAAATGAAAAATAGTGCCTCTGTGAGACATGCCAGCTTTGCTTCTTGAGGAAATTTGTTTCTGCTCTGCTTCTTATAAGGGTCCAGAAACAAAGCACAGCTTTGAAATCTGTCGCATTAGCAGCAACTAGAAAAGCTTTATATCCCCACCAGTTACTTTACCATTGCCTGATGTTTTTAAACTTAAATAATACCCTTTTACCTATAAAACCATGTTGCTTTAATTCCTCCTGGTATTGTTGTTTTCTTAGTAGCAAGTAGCTCAGGCACAGGAGTCCTGATATAGACAAAGAGCAAAAAAATTATCAGAGCACACACAAGCTGCACTGATTTTTAGTGTCTTAAAAATCAATTATGTGTTTGAAAATAATTTTAAAACTTAAGGATATAATAGCCTAGAATCTTTAGGAGTTGGGACAAATGTTCAGTACAGGTTTTTTTACTGAAAATTATTTTGCCTGGTAAACCTCCTTTTTTAGTAATGGGTTTTGAGCTACCATCAGTAAAGTTCTAATTATTAATATACACTTAATCAGAAAGGTTACTATAAAGTCCTATTAGGAAATGAAAGAGAACTTTCTCTGTCTCAGAATAGCAACAGATCTTTCATTTTATTAGTAGTTCTTCAACATCTTTATCTTTTGAGCCGCTTTTACTAACATTGCTATTGAAGGACTCACAATCAGGACTGATTTAATCTGTTACCATTTTATCTATTGCAGTTTTAACACTTACAGAAGCACAGTGATACAATAAAACCCCAAATTTTTAAAAGAAGTTTCCTATATGTTGTAGAATTCAAACTTAGTGCACTCTCTGCCAGTTTGAAGAAAGTATGTCAGTGGTGTAACAGTAAGGAAAGAAGTTGACAAATGCGTAAGTATGTGAGACAGTAAACTTTAGTATATTTATCATCATTCATTCTTTACCGTGTCACTCACGACCAAATAGTTTTCTTGTTACTCTTCCAAATTTAGCCTGTGAGACCAATAGGTTGCTTCAGTTCATTGACTGGATTATTGTCTCAATGTCAGCGCTAATTAACTCAAGCAAAAAAAAAAATTGCATATTTTGCTAAAATATTACATACACAAATATTACTTTGCATTTCGACATTAGTTTTATCAAAAATCTTTACATTATAATGGAAGAATAGAACGAGAGGTTATTTGGGCTAAGTCAAAAATATTTAGTAATTGGAATGTGTGGAACATTGGAACATTTTATTTTCAAAATGAAAAATCTGGGAAAACTAACCTAAGCTAACTAACCTTCAGTCTCACTGAATCTATTTTCCACTGAAAAATAGTTTAGTTCAAATAATTTGCCTGTAAACAGCTTCAAGTAAAATACTATCTTAGGGATATTAATAGGCTTGCCTCTTTTATTAAACTGGGCATGTCCACTTTCCCTGTTCATAAACCAAAAATGAGTTCAGAAAACCAAATCTTCCACTTTTAAGCCGATATTGAATTATTTGTAAAATAAACCCATGGGTTAAGGAGGTTAACATGGTAAAGAGTAGAGTCCCCTTTATGCCCACTAACTTGGCTTCATTCTGCTGTGCCTGTTGCAGAATTAATATTTATAAAATCTGAGAGATATTTATAAAAGGCTGAGAATTCCTGCCTGACTTCCAGAAGACACATCTCAGATTTTTTATATTTGGCATCTAATTCCTGACTGGAACACTCCAGTGTCAGTTCCGCCCTGGAATGGTCTGCCGAGAGATGCTGGGGAGTCCTCTTCTTTGGAGTTGTTCAAAACCCACCTGGATGCAACCCTGTGCCACGTGCTCTAGGTGTCCGTGATTAAGCAGCGGGGGTTGTATTAGGTGATCTCTAGAGGTCCCTTCCAATCTCCACCATTCTGTAATTGCAGCAGGAGTGGAAGAGCCTGCTCCTGAACCTACTCCTCTGATTAATGAGGTGGCATCTCCTTTGCTCTTGAGGGGGACCGTTAGCTCTCTTCATCATCAGCAGCAGTGCTCACAACATCCATTTCCACCCTTGCCTGCACATAGGCCTCCTCCAGAGATAGCCAAAGCATAGCATAATCATATATATGCCTTGTGACAGGCATATATAACACTTTCGCTGATCTCTAAAGAATTTTAAATCAAAGAGACCACCAAAGGGAGATAAAACTTCAGCTTCATCAATATTCACTAGGCTTGACTCTGCTGTTTCACACTTTAAAGCAACTGTGTTATTACATATATTAATAAAGTGAAAATTAGTCCAGAGAGCTATAATTACATTTGTCTGTACTCATTCCTATATGTGCATTATATGCAAGTATGAATATGTCAAGGGAAAGAGGGACAGTGTACGGAAATAGGAAGAGGAGCAGTTCTCTCTGATCCAGCGTAAATCCAAAAACAATCCAGTGTCACTGCTGAGTGCACAGTGGGTGAGACTCCCTGATTCTGCTTTACCATTAACAATTTGGCAAAAAAATGCCTGTATCATTTGCATGTTCTTTTTGACAGCATTTTGAAGACTTCTCCACCATAAGCAAAATACTGTACATGAACAAGATCTTAAACATTCATGATTAAAAGACTCATTAAAAATATACTGCTGCTCATATGACAAAAGTCAAGTGGCAATATTTAAATTGCAATATATTTTAGTAACTTGCTGCCAAGCATCATTTTACTTGATATTTTTTGGTTTATAGTATGTGTGAGTCAGCTGTCATCAGGAACTCGCACTGATCTGCAAACAAAAGCAGACAATCTGTTAACAAAACAGAACTGCTACGTACATAGAAAACTTCTCTTTCATTTAAGGCCAAATTGGCTAACCTCACCCTCTAAAATTGAACACATGTCAGTCAACAGTATCTCTCACCATCATTTATTAATTCAGGCCTTGATTATTCTATCTAGTTGGCTATGCATATATAGTTACACATACAGCATGCACAGTCAATTACTACTTGTCTTTTAGTTTAAATAGTTATTTATAGGAAAATTATTTTTTAGATGTGTAATATTAACAACACTTATGGATGCCTTCCAATTATTTTCCTGTGAATCCTTTTCCCTTTCTTATCCAAGGAAAGGAATCTGGATCTTCTGGATTTTAGTCTTGTCAGATCTTAGCAAACATGGGTTTTTGCACATTAATCAAAGAAGGCATCTTTTTACAACCTTCAACTCACTGACCCAGTCTGATTTTCATGCAACTCTCACTTCTTTTTCTGAATAAGACTCTTCCTAAAGAAAATGACAAAACGTGACATATTCTTATCCATCTCATTGCTGTTTTCCCTTAGGCAGCTCCTTTTTCTTTGTCACAGTTACAGTATTTTCTCATCTTATCTTCACATCTTGGATTTTAACTTGAACTTGAAGGCATCTCTTTGCAGCTTTGTAATGCTTGACTCCATGCTTTTTTATATACAAATGCAAGAGAAGTGAACTACATCCCCAACTATTTAGCATCAGATTTTGAGCAGTCAACTCAGTAAATCTATTATTTCAGCCCACACTACATATTCCTACATTTGCAGACAAACATCTCTATGTTTTCCCTGTGAAGCCCTTCCTATTTGGATTTGCATCCTTGCAGTCCTTAGTAAAGTACTTTATTTAGGTGGATGTGACTGACTGGAGAGAGAATGTGTATTGAGGGACATGTCACTCCTGCATCATGACAGCATTGGATATCACCTGTGGTCAGCAGAGCTGCCTGGTTCTTGCGCTACAATCACATCCCTCTGTGCATGGCAAACTGTTCTCCTTTAGCTTGATAAGTCAACTTGATATCAGATATTAAATGCAAGTTTTAAAGAGAGTTCTGAGAGTTCTGAAAGGTTGAAACTCCGATGACTGAAAATTTGGATCACTTTTGGTACTTGTGTTTATGGGTGTATGTGACTGAATGGGTGTGGAAAGATATTATTTGTTCCGTATATTGAATAAAACTTTTTTTTAATGTGTTTTTTTTTATTCATTGTCTACATATAGTCTGGAATGTATCCACCTTACCCTGAATTATAAAATAGTTTGTATAGAAATCTTGCTATATATTTAAGATGGATACTGAGAACAGAAAATAAATCTTGCTCTTAATCAAGATAAAATCACCCAATGTCTATTTTATTATTCTATGTCTTTTTGTGCAATAATGCAATATTATGCAATATATAATACATATATAATGCACTATATCAGGCACTATAATGCAATAGTATGATAATAGAATCAGGCATGGATACCTTATTTGCAGGGAAGAGCTATCATGATTATAAATGCACTCTACAGTTTGGCCTTCTCATGACTATAGCATGATATCTACATGGTCTTGGGGAAACGTGTTACAGATCCAAGATGCTATTATAATGGATTAGCTGAAGAGGTCAGAAATCTGTTTCATAAGAATTTCACCAAATTGTTAAGAATTAAGAATACACAAACTTTTCCCACTGAATTCAGAAAGGTCTTTGAGGAATAATGATATAGAAGGTACTCAGCTTTTTAAAATCAAAACGATGAGGCCGTGGGCACTCTTACCTGCCTGATTTCCTGACTTCTCACTGTGCAGCAACTATGAAGACAGCTGTGGGAGGAAAACTACAAGTTAGACAGGCAGAGAAATGGACTTGTTACCAAAGAGCAGACTAAATTAACTAGGAAAATATACTGGTTTTTTTTTTTTTTTTTTTTGTAAGAAAACCTGTTACCTGTTAGGATCAACGTATTCCTGCAGAAGACCTTGCCTCTTGAAAGCAATATTTTCTAGCAGAACACTATTTGCCTGAAAAATTTATGATTAGCTAATTAGGAAAAAACAGTTTTAATTCTTCCTTGCAAAAGCTTAATAGCTTTGTAATTATAAAAGTGCTGCCAAGTATACCTTGGGCATGAATTTTTAAGAAGCGTGAGGTAGACAAAGAAAAGTTACATGGAATTGCAAAGCTTGCACCAGATTTTACTCTCTTTCTCTTTGTGCTATTAAAATTTAGCTTAAAGACAGTTTAATTATTTCTCTCTGAATCTGGAGATAATACTGTATTAAAAAACTCCATGTCAAACTCACTCTTCAATATCAAAATTACAGAAGCATAAAATGAGACAGACTGATTTCAATTGTAAATATGAAGAGGTTACCTGTTATTGTCCAAATAGATGAATAATTATATAAACTGTTTCCAGTGCTAAGCCAAAAAAAGAAACACAAGATGCGATGGATAAAGGACCAAACACTAAAAACACAGAAATAAGTGTTAACTCATCATGAAAACAAATAGTAGCACTGAGGAGTCTTCACTATTAATGGCTGTGCCTTGAGCGCATTACTAGGAGATACGATCATCTCTGTTAGATAAGGTGTTATTGAAGTGCAGACACACATTTTTGCTGATGGGCTTTTTGTACAACTCTGATAGTGAAACAGATGAGCTGTGCTCCAAATGAAGTGCTCATACAGATACGAGGCACGGTTGGTCTAAAGACTTTGCTGGGCAAGGCTTGTGCACCAGCGCAAGGGACACATTGAGAAGCTGCCGGAGGTGTAGCATCTCCAAGGCCCGGTGAGGGACCCTGAATTGGGGCCTTGCCTAGGATCCTTCAGCTAGGAGAGGTGTCACCAGTAGGTTGTGAGTGGCAGGAAGAATTCATGTTTTGAGGTGTTTTGAGGCAGGAAGTTGGCAGGATGGAGTCCTCTCCACCTGGGCCCTCAAGGCTCTCTCCCTTCCTTCATACCTGGCAGCTTCCACTGCAACAGCTGCTGCAGATTTCCATCCCTGGCAGCAAGACAACTCTCTTCCTCCTCCTTCTCTCCCACTTACGCTGCTTTAGCAAAGATGTCTTTCTGCAGCCTCACATACTGCTGAGAGTACAAAGTCCAGACCAAGTTCAGAGTTTCATCCCGTGGCTCTGCAAGAAGAAAGAGGTCAGGATGAAGGAGATGGCATGCAGTTGCAGAGGGAAGGGCTTCCTGGCCTTGCTGCCTGCACAGCAGGAGCTTTTCTTTTGCTTTTCTGCGCAAGGAAAGATATGCAGCACAGTCCTTTCCAGCCCCTACCTTCATGCACCAACAGAGTAGAGAGACTTTCCTGCCTTGGGCTGCCCACAGACTTGCCTTGAGCTGAGTGTGAAAGAGGTTGCCCAGAGAGACTGTGGGACCCTCATCAAAACAGGGACAGATTTGTCTTGGATTTGATAGCTATTTCTCTACCAGGAATGATTTACGACTATTTTATGCTTTTCTATAACAGAGTAAGCATAAGGATCCTTTCTGTCTCTTCTCCTCCGTGTTTTCTATTATTTTTATTTCAGTGAAACAGTCATGCTCTCAGAGTATATATTCAATCTCATGAGTTCATTTGTCAATAACCGCAGGTGATGAGATACTCCGTCCTGTGTAATGTCATTGAAAGTGTCTCAGGCTTTTTACCTTTCTTTACACCCACTGTGCTTGTAAAATTTATTGTGCTGCCTACCTTGTCCTCTGATGTGATCGAAGGGAAACAAATGAATAGCGTTTTGAATTTCTAAGAACACAGCCTCTTGGCACTAACAATGCGAGAGAATGAGGCTGCTGGAATATCTCTTGCCCAAATTATTTAGGTCTTAAATGACTCCCCTGAGCAGTGCTCCCTGAAGCGTGCCTGCAGTTTGCTCTCACCCGTTTGCACAGCTATTGAAGTCCCTGGTAGTCCTTAGTAGCTTTTGCAGACAGCTTAAAATCATTTATCCTGAGGGATGATCTAGGCTAGGGAAAAAAAAAAAAAGTGAGAATTGCTGTAGCAAAGTCTGCTTCTCACAGGTAAAGGTGCTATTTTTCAAACCACTGGAGATCAGGAAAATAAATATTTGTTAGCAGATTTTTTTTTTGAAGTCACATATATATACAATTTCTAGTCATTATCAAATTATCCATAATCATAACATACATTGTTTTGTATGTGTGTTCCATTTAGACTAATAATAGTTTTCTGCACTAAAAAAATCCAGAATCACTAACAAGAAATATGTGCACTTTTTGTGTGTGTAGCTGACTACCCAAGCTGCTTTCAGATGATTAATGCTGCTATGGCTGAAGAACAGATAGTTTCCTTGTCCCACACAATGACTATATTTAAAATACATTCCTAATTCTCCTCAACATTTTTACAAGTTACTATTGCATTATTGGGAAGAGAGCTTTTGAGTACAAGAAGGCCATGAACCAGAGTTTTCTCTGTGTTGATGAGTGCTATAACTGCCTGCATTTTGGCTAGTTTCTTCAGGTCTTCTTCACTAATTATTTCTTTCATCTGACAGGATTTTAAACCTGAACCTTTTCCAGGAAAAGTGTTGGTCAGAGTAAATTTTTTTGTGTTGAATGGAAATTTGGTTCATTAGAAAATTCCTATGCAGTTTTAATGGACTGCTTTGCGCTCTTAGTGTAGAGCTACAACATGAGTTGTTACCTGGATTTTACTTCAAAACACCTTTAGATGCCAAATTAATTGTAAAATACAAAATATTTGGCATTTGGTTCACTGAAAATATTAACAGTATCATTCCAGTTTAAGTGATTAATGATTCTTTCATTCTGTGAGCACAAAAGATTTATTAACCTATGAAAAAATTTGTGAAAAAAATGACTTTATTGAATATATACTAATTGAATTTTCATTTTTCCATAGCCTTTTAGTTTGAAATAAGTAGAATTTGTAGCTACTTATAGGATCAACTACATAATATATGCCATTCTGGTCTCCTAGATGATTTGCTTAAATGTCATATTCTAGAAATTGCAAAAGTAGGAAACTGCCACATATTATTTTTCCATCAGTTCCAAACTACAAAGAAACAGGAGACATCACAAACCAGACTGAAAAACAGACTGTCAAGGATTTTATTCTCTGTTTAGGAAAGAGAAATGTTTGAGGCGCTGTGGGTATTTCTACATCGGTGTCAGAGGCAGACATGAACTTACTTTGCTTCTGCTCTTTAAATTGCTGGGCTTTAGCCAGCTCCGGTCTGAAAGGCAGCCCACGGCACGGGCCAAGCCCATTGCTCAATGTCACCTTGAACCAGCTCTGCAGCTTCTGCACCAGAGCTGGCCTGCACCTCTCCAAACTGGAGAGCAGGAAGATGGGACGGGATCTCCCTTAACTCTTCTTTGTATCCACAAGATGTTTGACAACTGCTCTCCCAAATAAAGTGAGCAACAGTATTCTACAATCTCAGGTATTTTTTTCTGCTCCTTTAGTCATACTGTAATGTTGCCTACAGTCCTTTCTTCCTTAATAGTATAGAAGAGCAATGGCCTGAATTCTACTTTTAGTATTACATATAGTAGCACATCATACAGTGTATAATTTAATGAGTCCTTATAAGAAAATATCATCTTAAATCATGTTCCTTATTCATGCAGTCTCTTACTGTTCTCAAAGACATTTTGTGCCAGTGAGCTTTTTTTAAAACAGTTTCAATTCCCTCCACTTTATTAATTCATTATCTGCAAACTATTTTCTACGAAAGAAAGAGATATCAGCAATTACCTTCAAAGCCCTGTTTTTAGTGGAAGTCAGTTTTCCTGTACATTCAGTACACATTTCATTTGGATGTATCTACATTGATGGCAATTCTTTATCACAGATATTTTAATTAGGATGTGTTCTGTAAAGTAGCCCTTCTTTCCATGTCCTATAGAAACTACTTGTACAACAGCAGAAATCAGGCTCTACACATATTATTTGAAATATCTGCATCATACCCAAACCACCTATGTTTGCTTCCAGGCAGAATGGTCACACAGAAAACTCTCTCTGAAAGAGGTTCGAATTTGAGACAGCTGGAGAGGAGGGTAGGGAGAAAACTGAAGGCAAAGTCTTAGGAGCACCCAGCTTCCCCCCCACGCTTTTCCCTCAGTCCCATACCTTACTCACATAAGGTTTTGCAGACACTGCTGGGCTTTGATGGAAGCTGTTCAAAGCAAGGCCCAGAGTAAATGTGCCATCATCCAATATCCAGCATTTGTTCCTCCTTTCAGAGTTAATTACCAGTAATTTATATCAGAGAAATGAAAAATAATGGTCTTTTGTAGTGTCTGAATCCTTTTACGTTTCTATATATTGGATGGAATACATTTTCTTTTCCTTGTGTTTCTTCTCACTTATTAAAATTTACTGCTTTATTATGCAGGTATCTTTTGTCCTTATATATGTGTTTTAAGAGATACTGTCAGGTAGTTTAGACATCATATTTGAGCTAACTAGAATGAGGATATCTATATTTAAAACAAAAATCTATCACCGTCATCCCGAAATAAAATAGGTAATAGCAAAACCATTAACCACTGTTAATGCAGTGACATGCAATGTTCTAGTTAGCTGCAGAGCAGAGCATTCATTGAGACAGTCCCCATTAACTTTCAGGATCTGTGATGTCAGACAGGAGTTGTAGCTCTGACGTAAATGGCAGGGAGCATAGGAGTCATTATTTCCAGAAGAGCATTTTGTCACTGATGAGTAGAAGAGAGGGTCAGATGTGGTCTCTGCTAGCAAGTGGAAAGGTCCCTTATCTGGAGCCTCAGAACTTTTCAACCGCGTGATACAGCTTGTCTCCTAGAATTTAATTGAATTATTGAATTGAAAATTTACCCTTGAAAGATGCTTTGACTGAGCTTCTTGCCAAGCCCTTGTACTAAATGGGCTGCAGCAGCTAACTATGATGATACTGTTCTTACAAATGACCACAAAAGTATGTTTATACTGAAAAATAAAAGAAAGCTAAAGGAAAGTTTTTGCTCTGGACCTCTGCTTATCTAAAATCCATATGAGCTTATGTCTAAATTTTCTGTGGGGTTAGCCCAACCAATTCTCTCCAAGGATACAGATGATTTACTTGTAGAGCACTGGAAGAAACCCTGCAGCAAGTGCAAGCCCAAGTCTGCTCCAGAGGAGGTAGCCTTACATAACATATGTCTCTTGGTGGTCAGAAGATGGTCCCTCAGTCTATTCTTTGGCAGCACAGGAAAGAAAATCCTCTTTTTACAAAAGTATCCTTCAATGATAAGAAATTGTGGTTTAAGTCTCATTTTACAGAAAATATCTATTGCAATACAGCCATAGAAGAAAATTTGTTATTGAAAAAAAGTAATCATTTTATGCTTTAAAGTTTTACAAGAAAATAAAAGAGATGCAGCTCAATAAGTCCACAAACATCTACAGCATAGCCCTCTTTTCTGTTTGGCTCTTTTCTGCATTCTTTCTCTGCATATTGTTTCTGAAGATATTTAATCCTTTTTGCAGCTTTTCTCAGAACTTTCCACCCAAGATGTCCTTGAAGTAAGTGGCCACACCATACCAGCTGTGGTTATAATTCTGCCAAACAAGCCACCTTTGCTCGTGTAGCCTATTTTTCCTAGAGCTTCAGACGACAGTCCCAAACATCTACCACTTTCTCTAGACAAAGAGCAAGGTTGAAGATGACTAGTAGTGCTTACAAAGGCATCAACGGTGCTGAACACCCATGAACATTTCTCTTCTTTGTCGGTGCCTGGTGGAAGTACAGGGATTTTCATACATATAGGTTTTCTGCTAACTAATTAGGAAAATGACAAATTGGAAAGTTGGTTCCTAGGAGATTCTTCTGGTGGCAACGAAGTGCAGGGTTCGAACCACTTTAGTGTGGGATGGCACATGCATATCTATGTATGATTAGCTTAATAAATCTTAATTCTGTCACTGAGAACCACATTGTTGTTTGAATGCAATGTGTAAAACACTCTGGATTGGAATATGGCCTCCCTGAGGAGACCTGGGAGTTCTTTTGAATCTAGTCATTTCTCTGAGGGAGAGAAAAATTCCTCCTTCCAGGGAAATAAGCCCAACTGTCAAAAATGCCTTAAAGCCTCAGTGGGAATTTAGTTGTTAGGGATGAAGAAGGTAAAAACAGGGGGAGGTGAGGGGATTTTAACTCCCTTCATCCGCTCTCCTGCTCCGTAACAGATCTCCAGGCAGGACTGTGGTGCAGATCCCCTCTGTGTCCTTCCTCTTTTCCCATCCACATTTTTCTTCCTTTTCTCCCATCCCCTTCCCTCCCCTCTCTGTCTCTCCTAGATTGGTACTGACTACAGTGGGGCAAAAAATTGCTCCAGCCTGGATGGAGCTTTATGCAGATGTAGGACATAACAGTAAGAACTGTAATGTATCCTAAAGTATTCAAAGTGTGCAAAAGAATAATAATTAAAAAAAAAAAAAGACACAGTGAAATTATTTTTGCCTACCAATATCACACTAAATTTCGTTTTTCTCTGTGAGACTTCTCTTTCTTATAAATACAAATATGGTCACACAGGAATCATCGCCAATTCTCTTTCACCACTAATTAGAAGAAAACAAGAAAATCTGACAACTTTTCCACTCTGGATGTGTTTTTAAAATTAAATTTCTTGGCACTTCTGAGACGAGATTACCAGCAGTGGCTCAGTGAATAGAAGTTTAGTACTGAGGTCCTGAGTGTTCAGATAGAGATTGGCTTTAGTTTTTGTTTTATCCTGTTCTCCTTCTTCCATGCCCAAGGAGTGCAGTCAGGCAGGACCGTAAACATCTATCAAAGCCAATGCAGAGCCTTATCCATAGGCACAAAGGAAGGTGCTGGCTCATGCTGGCTTAGGCGTCTCTGTCCTCATGTGAAAGGCAAATAGAGGAAGCCTTTGGAAGGCAGCTTGCCAAGGCAGTAGGGTAATTTTCAGAAACTTGGACTCTAGATGTGCTTCTGGCTTGTGGGACAACCATATTTTCCTGCCAACTTCCAGGTATAGCAAAAAGGTGTTGTGCTATGGACTAACACAGAAAAAAAATATTTTTTCCCATCCAAAATATATAGTTTATGTCTTTTTTAAAAATCAATGCTCTATGAGATGAAATCAAAATCCTAAAGTCCTTTAATGGTCTTATGTTTACTTTTTATGAAAAAGCAAACAGACAGACAGTAATAAACTGGAGAAGAGTCTGTGGCCTTGTTCAAATGACTAAACAGAAATAAGCAAAGGATGAATTTTGATGCCGATCGTCTGCATTTTAAATAAATGATCTGACCAGTCAAACATTTTAGCATTGTATCATTTCACTTGGATCTCTCTGCAGTGAAAAAAAAAATGTTTCAAATAATTTTCAAGAAGCTGTATGGCTAACCCTGGTAAACGCTTGGAGACCTGCACTTGAAAAGCTTCATGTGAGAATCGTTAAATTGTAAGTACACCAGAATTTGTAAAGAAATTTCATATAGATCTTTCCAGTGTGATGAAGGCAGAGTTTATCTGCTGCTGAAAGTCATCTCAAGACCTCTGGAATGGTTCCTTGCCACAGCAACTGTGAGTTTCAGTAAAATAAACTCCAGGAAGAGCCTCACTCTGCTCATCACCCCCTTCTCTGACTCTCAATACCATTGACCAGCCCAGACGGTAACAGAGAACATGCTCTGCTGTCAGCCCAGAGCATCTTCGGAAACTACCTAGCTGCACATTCCTGCCAAATTGCATATGTATCATAAAACTTGTGAAATTCATTATTTCTTTAAAATCTTAACTCCTGGAATCACATTATTTCAAGAAAATGTCAACTTTAAGTTGGGTAGCTTTTGGGTTCCAGGCTGACTGGTCTTTTTTTTGTTAGAACTATATCAGTTCCCAAATTTAAAAAAATAATGAAGTAATAATGATGGATTATACCAACAGAATATGCTCACAATCTTTTCCTCCCATTTCTCTGAGTATTTAAATAAAGCAGTAAGATTGTTAATAATTGTCACAGTCATAGGTGAGCAGAGCTTTGTGTAGCCAAAACCTCAGAAAATTTGCTGAATGAAGTAGTGACATAGTGGACGTAATTATCAATCTCTAAGTATCTAGATAACTTTATTAAATAAAAATGAACACAGCAAAATTTAATAGCTCAGCCAGGAGAGATGGAGTTAACATATATATTGAAGAGATTGTGTTTCTGAAAATAAGGATTTCTTTTCAAGTTTGTTTGCAAAATCACCAAGGGTTTGTTAACAAATAATTCAATTTATATAAAAAATAATTGGCTTATTGCTGTGATATTCTAGGGATTTATTTTCACCTTTTTTTTTCATATACCTTTGATTTGTAATATTGCTGTGCTGAGATTAATTTTGATTTTTTTTTCTGTTTTTACAATGACTCCTTTTTTGTTGTTGGCTTTAGATTCTTTTTCGTATTTGCAAACAGGCTTTTCAAAGTCAGTTGTTTTGATTTATCTGCATTTGTATTGCTGTTGTTGAGGTTCTGTTTTTTCTCTGTAAAAATATTTTCTAATGTTATAGAATTATGTGTTAGAATTATATAATTATGGAATTATACTATAGCATATATATTATATATGTTTATATCATGTGTATTATATATATGAACAGTTGCTCTTCATTCAGATGTATGTCTCTGGTTTCACACCAAAGATGATTCATAGGACTGCCACTTTTTATAAGTATTTTAATTCTACTAAAATGATCTTCTTGCAAGTGACAAAGGATTAAGGACTGTGACTCTCAGTGCTTGTTGTAAATAAATATTTAGGAGCCTGAAGGGGCTTCTAGAGCCACCCAGACCTTCAGCTCTGAAATTCCCTGGTGCAGTTGTGGCTCCTCAGGCTCCTGTGGTACGTGGCTGGTGCCAGGAACCCCCAGCTCCTGGCTGCCCATACTCACTGGGAATCTGAAAGGAAGGCCACTGCCTGCCTCTTTCAATATTGTCTCTTTAGTGCAAAATAAAACTTCTAAAGGAAAGAATTTAAGGGCTCCTATGTCTCAGCTTTGCACTGTGAGCTCTCCTCTACTAGGACACCTCTGCAATTCCCACCCATGACCCTGGCATCCTGGGGGACACTGAGTGATCAGCACAGTGCAAGGAGCTCAGGCTCCAAGCACAAAACCTCACCCACAGGGTGAGGGTGTCAGCATTTTTAGATAGAGCCCTAATGTGCAGCTTCCTCTCCATACAGAGAGTGTATGGATGTCCCATAAGACGGTGCTCCTTAAAATATTTATTTGCAATACGAGAAAGCTGAAAATCAGTTATTCAATTATAAACAACTATGATAATTAAAAAAAAAAAAAAAAGAGGTATCTAAGCTGTGCAAAACAGAGAGACTTCAATTTATTCAGTTTATTCAGAGCTGTTTATTCAGTTGGCAACAAATACCTGCTTCACTGGTTTGAAGCACAGCAATCGGTCTCAGGCTATTGTTCCAGCAGCTGGACCATGTGTGGAAGTTAAACTCCAGGGCAAGAGGAAGTGTAGCAACATTACAAGGAGAACCAGGAAGGAGATTATGAGAAAAGGATAAGGAGTTGCCTTTTATGAAGGAAATTTTGAAAGAGGCACCCAAGGGATTGGACAAATGAAATTCAGCATATATTAAGTGAGGTTCTCAGATAACTGCATTGAAAAGCAGAAAGGGAGAAAGAGAGAGAAAATTTAGCCTTTGAACTTGGAAAAGAAGGAACAAGAGTATTAAAATGTAATCCAAGGTCATGATCAGATAAAGGGCATTTAAAGCAAAAGGAGTCTTTGAGAGGCATTGTTTAAGGTTAAAAATGGAATAAGAAACAAAGAGCTGGGATTGACATAAATGAAAGTACATAATGAGGCTGCCACAGTGATTTTTTTAATGAAGATAAACACGGGTTAAATTGCTAGAATGGGAAAGAAAGAGGAAAATCCAATCATCATAAAAGGAACTGGTAAGATTTTTTGAGTGCTTGAGTAGCTTTGAAGGCAGAATTTTAAAAAAAAAAAGAAAGAGAAAAGATAAATAATTTACAAAGTATAAGGCTGTAGCAAAAACACTTGTCATCAGCATTTTGTTTTATGTTGGGCTGAGCTGCCTCTTTGCCCACATAACACGAATGCCATCTCAAGACAGGATGGCCATTAGTTCCCTTGCAGTGAGTAAAGTAGAGCAAGAAAGATGGACATATATTGGATGTTTCCTCAGATCCAAGCACAGGTGTGAGTGAAATACAAGGAGCTGCTTTAGTCTCTGAGCATCACAGATGTAATGCTGAGGTTCTTGGGTGTGCATGCCAACAAGGTTCGGCTTCAAAGGATATAGCACGAGATGCCTCTGAAGGCAAGTGATCACAACCGACTGCTTTAAAACTTGTTTCAAAATCCTCAAGTGTGTTGAGCTTTACTGGCCTAAGAATGCAAAGCAACATTAGTACTGTTATTTCAAAAATTATATATAAAAAAAAAAAGCTTTAGCAGATCTTACTGTTATTTGTATAACCTTTTCATAAATGCTATTTTCTTTGCCCTTTGTTTACTTAGAGGTTTGTTGGTTTTGTTTTCAGTAAGAACTTTGAAATGTAATGAGAAAGTTGTTTCAGAGGAGCAAACATGAAATGTTTTACACTTTTGGTGAGTAAATTGTTAAAGCAAACTCTTATTCAAATAAAATCAAGGATTGGCTCCTGCTAACATGGTCCCTGGCTGCTTCAACAAAGATTTACATGTCACAGTTGTCTTGCAGTAGGGATTTTGTAGTGATGGAAATATTAGTGTATATGAAGAAAAGAATGAATGGTGCTGTGGGCTAACTCCTGAGGAAGGGCTGGTTACCTTTCTATGACTACAACATCCCCACTGATATTTAATATCGTTACTGCTGTTTTCACAAAGAGCAGAAAGTGCAAAGATATAGGAAGTTCTCCTGAACTAAAAACACATAGACTTTCTTTCCCCAAAAGATTTGTATGTCAGAGATAGATCTATACAAATGTTAAGATGAAAGCTGCTCATTTTGTGAAAGAATATTGAATGAATTTACTTGCCTTGCATCATGTAAATTGTTTTTGATATGTGCAGAGCCTTGTATTTGTGTGTAATCAAACACAATGACAAAACAAATTTGGGACAACATAATATTAAAATTGGAAAATTTTGGAAAATGAAAAATGTTGAAAATGGGAAAATGTTTATGCTATATCATAACTAATGTATGGAGCTTGAGAAGCTCTTCAACTGTCAGGCAGATTCAAGAAATAGAAGGCACTTTAAGCAACCGTACAGTAGATTTTTATACTTCAACACAATTATGATTGTGATTATTATTGTACAGCGACGGTCATATTAATACCTTACTACCATTGGGATCACTATTATTTTGTAATAATTGAAATGTTTGCATGAATTCTCTTATAATTATTGTAACCAACGTCTTACCTTACCACATTTGGATATAAGCTCTGTAGCCTGTCAAGGACAATTCACAGTTTAGATTCAAATTCAAATCCACTGATATGAATTGTAAATTATATTAAGAAAACAGTTGGTTATTCTCATACAGCAGTTTTTGAACTGCTATGTCAACTGCTATGTTTGGTACCATTTCAACATGTTAGACTCTGTTCTTGAAATGTAAATACTCTGTCCTTGTAAAATTTCAACTTTTTGATAACCAAGTGAGAAGTATATGTATTTTTAATCTAATGATATGTTTACAAATGCATTGAGAACTTCCTTATGAATTTTTAGTATCCTCCCTTTCAAAGTAGTTATCTACAACAGTAGGTAAGGTTAATTTTTTCCTCAAGTATGCAAGACCACAATGATGTCCCTAGGTAAAGATGAGCAGAATAATTCAGTGTGAAGTTTAACGTTTTCCTCTCTTAATTTCCATCAGTTTATTGCTCAAAATTGAAAGTATATGGTTACATACATTAGCCACTGATGCTACAAGATGAAAAACAAATTATCAGTGGTTTATTTCCCTTTATGATGACATGATCTTTTAAATAGTTTTCTAATCAGTGATTATTTTAATTATATTTTCCATATTTTTTTTTATTTTACTTTTTGTCATATATCTTATTTTTAAGGGTTTCTTTTGGGGCTGTGCTTGGTGAAATGTAAGGTATAAATTTTCATTTAACATTAAAATTACCATCTGTACTCAAAAGTGGATCGTGCTCTTTACAAGAAAGACTCTAATTACAACACGACAACTGTATTAATGTGTGAAAATTGGGTTGCCTACTCAATAAAGATTATCCTCTTGTGACAAGTAGTGTAAAATTGCTCAGAAGAGGGTACTGGGAGATGGAGGTAAAATTAATCCAATTGGTAATGTTACTAAAAGTTAAAGCTGCTAAAAATTGCTTTCTGGGCAATCATCAGAAGGGAACAAATTGTAACATGGAGGTAAATGCCTTGGAGGTAAAAGGCTTGCTTAGAGAAATGACCTACTCTAGAGTTCAGCGCTATAGCAACACAGGAGCTGGCACAACCCAGGCTGCCCAGAGCACATGCACAGTCCTGGTATGGGATGGGGTTCAGCCTCCCCCATTCTGGTACTACTCCCAGTAACACTTTGGAGGATACAGTCATTTTTTTGTAAGTTGGCTTCTCTTGGCCCATTGGCAAAAAAAAATATGAAACTTAGTCAACTACCAGTTCAGTTTGCATTTTTGTCCTATTTTGAAATTGCCTCTAAGCCCTTCTTTGCTTGGGAAGTGGTCATCACAGTGCTTTTCTGGATTGAGATCAGCAATGTCTTTTTCCCAAAATCACCCATAGACATGGCCTTTTTGTCTATGCTGGTAAGAAACAGCTTTGTCAGATGCAAAATGTAAAAAAAATAGTTCATAGCTCTGTTTATTTTTGTCCCTAAATATGGGCACAATAGAGCTGCTTTGGCAGAACTACTGCTGATATTAGTGTAGTTTTGAATCCCATCCACAGATTAGCACTCAGATTATACGCTCTTTGAGACCATATATATGGAGAAGCACTTAGTTCACTCTTGTAGCTTTCCTTGGGTCTAGGCTCCTCAGAAATACAGTCTGGGAAACTGGAAAGGTCAGGATAAGACATACTTCTGTGGTGGAAAAGAAAAAGAATGCTATACTTGCAATGAGCATGAGAAAGTTCATCTAAAATTTGAGATACACAGATTAGTACACAGGGTAATTTTAAGATCTTGCTCAAGGCACTAATGAAATGCTTAAAAGGGTTCCCAAGGAGTATTTGATCTCAGTAGTTGTGACTGTTTCTCATGGTTCTGTTTCAGATCCTTCAATTACAGTGGATGGTTCTGCATTTGAATTCATTTCAGTTCTTAACTTCATTCTTATTTGCGATCTCACAAATAAGAAAAAAAGTGGCAAGCTTTTTCAGACTGAAAGAAATCGACTAGATTAATATCCTAGTTAAAAATTTTTTTCTTTAACAACAAAATTTTGTTATTAAATTGGAAAGCGGAATTCTCCAAGAAGAATTTCTTCTTGGAGAAGAATGTAAATTCTTCTTGGAGAATGTAAATTCTTCTCCAAGCATAAGTTCTGGCCAGGTAGTACCATTAATTTGAAAGCAGTGAAATAAATTATCTTTGGCTAACTTTGGTCTCACCCAATTTCTGTGTGTGGATTCAGACCGTCAGTCAGCCTATCTAGGTATATGTGGAGCATGCAGTTACTCCAGATCATGCTAAGCAGTGTTGGTACATTCACAGTTTGGGAAGAGCTTGACCTCAAAACAATTCTACGTACTATTCCAAATATATTTCTAATGGGTGGCTAAAAGGAGTGGAAGACCAATTTCTTTTGTCTGCCCTGGCTCCTTTTGCTTTGCTCTATTGAAAGGTGCACATTGTCAAAGTATTATTTTGGCAACAATGTGTAGCAATAGATCCCCCACTAGATATATTCCTAACAATTAGCTGGCAAAAGACAGAAAACCTACAGACTGCAGTCTGCATTCAGTTCTGGTGGCCTTTTTTGTCTCACAAAAATAGTGCCCCATAAGTCACATATGATGAGATAATGATCAGTCGATAACAAGGGCGTGTATAATCAAACTTCCACTTTCAGCCAGCATACAAGATGGAGAGTTTGGACAGCCTTGTTTTTTTAGTAAGTTTGCCAGTAAATCTAGCTAAGACAGAATTGTACAGATTGAAACATGAAGAAAAAACCTGTTAAGATAATTTTCTAAGCATTGTTAATTCTGCCATTGGATAAGCGGCCCTTGAATCCACTCTTTCCAGCTTGTAGAGTCATTTGTCTGGCATGAGTGTAAAACTCTGGGCATTGTTCCCTTTTAATTTAAATCTTTACTTCATTTTATGAAACACATTAAAGTTACATAAAGCTTCCTGCAAAGTTGCAAGCGTATGTCTGTGTGCTGTTAGATGTACACCTACACTTCACACAGAAGCAGATGTCCTGCAATGATTTTTCTAAAGGCATTTGCAATTACTTGCCTTGCATTTGTGATGCAAAACGTACCTGACATTTCTTTCCCCAAGCTGCAATGTCTGACTTTGAAAACCTACTACTTTATTGGGAAGGGAAAAATAAGGTTGACATAAAACAAGACAAATGTGCCACTTTCTTCTGCACTAATAGTAATAGATCTCTCCTAGATATTATGCTCGTTCATAAAACAAATCTCACGGTTGGCTATAACACCAACCTTTAATTAAAGAATTCTATGCTCACTAGAAGATATCCAGTTGAAATATAAACAAGCAAAGACACAAACCTCATGCTGTCTTCAGAAGGCTATTTTAAATTGAGCTGACTAGCACACTCAACTTCAGGCAATTTCCCTTGGGTTTGATCTCAGACAAACAGAGTTTCAATTACATCTTGTATACTGTAGGCAATATTCAGACTTAAAAAGCTTTCAGGGATCAGGATGAATTGTTTGCTAATTTAAAAATTGAAAGATTCCTTGGAAGACTGAACAAACAGGAGCTTCTTCACTTTAAATATTTGCTTCATTTTAAATATCTTTCACAAATTGATGAATGACTTTATCCTTTAGAACTGAAATTCAAACGTTTAACATTTCCTTCTGTTAGATTTTCTTTGGATAGATAAAATAAGTAATTATTTCTACACTAACAAGGGACAAGTCTACAATCATTTTCTGAATACCAGATAAGTACTTAAGAAAAATATGCTATATTGTTTTTGTGTATATCCATGAATAGTTATATTTATATTAGTCTCTGAGCTACTTAGATTTACATAAACTCATTCCTACATAGTGTTATGTTATTCATATACCTTTCTGCATATCACCTTATATGGTGTAAAAATTCTAATTAAATCAGTTTGACGTCCCTCATCTGCTCTGATGGATGTTAGACCTCACACATCAAAAAGCAATACTCTTACACAGAATGTTGTCAATGCATATTCCTTTTTCCTCATTTATTGTTAGAAAGGATATAAGTAGGTCTTGAAGCATCTAGACAAATACAATTTACATCATCTTTTATAGAATCACAATAAGATTTTGGCCAAAGCCAATTCTGTTCTAAATTAAATGCAATATGTTTTCAGGCAAAAAAATTTAATATTTTGGTCAAAGTCAACATGATTTTTTTGTCAAC
>JAVCKT010021970.1:11632-25794 GCA_032273925.1 Rhynchotus rufescens
AAGAAGATTCAATAAGCACTCCCTGAACAGACAATTCACATTCTTCCTTTATAGAAAGACTCAAAGTGAAATTGTAGGGAAAGATTTTGTTTAAAAATTGTAGATAACAGAAATATTAAGTATGTTTTTTAGCACAGTCTTTAATTCACAGGCACTTGAAGATACAGAAATAAACTGGAATATGAAGATTGTAACACAATTTAAATACCAAGCTGCTGTCACAGATCTTCAACTGATCTCACCTGAAAATTATTAACGCAAGAAAAATAAAATGCCTAGATACAACAACGATGTTTCATCAGATTTACTCTGCACACTTGTACAAATACAGTTTCCAAACCTATTTTAAGCTAACCTGCATGGAACCTCAAACGGTAACAGAACACTTGTTGCGTATTTCAGCACAGATGTCCGTGCTATTAACAGAGAACAACACTGTGCATTGGCTATTTCATACCTGTGGCAGAGAGCCAATGCCTCCTACTGCAAACCTATAGCAGAATGATGACTCAAATGCTATTCAGCATATTTATTTACTGAAATCCAATGTCAGATTTTTACTTCAGGCATGGAAGGATGCAGTATCTTCTAACAAACATGTGGTCTGGTATCAGTACCTACCTACTGCATAAAGGCAAAGCCTGCACTTAGGAGTACCAGACAACCAAGAGCTGCAGTATTCTGACTTTACTAAGATAGCATCAAGTGTGCCTGTCAGAACCTCCTGTGGGTTCTTCCCTACCTTTCACATGCAAATTTCAAAATAAATTTCAGAGGGCGTTACACTAGGCTTTATTCAGATGCTTTAAATATCTCACACCAACACTCTGATATACTTCATTTATTTTAAGATACCAATATATTAACCACTTGTTAGCTTTGTAAGTGTTGTTTCCACATGGAGTTTGTGGCATGTTTATCAGCAGCATCATCGCTCAAATTTCCGCTCAGTGAAGAGTGCTTGTGTGCTGTCAAGTTAGAGAAGGATTCAATAACCCCAGAGAATATGACATCTTCAAATACTAATTTGTTAGCAGAGGGAAGAAAAAGAAATATTGATGTAGGAAAAGATATCATACACTAAAAAGGTTAAATGATAAAGAAAATTTCTTATAGCACTCTTAAGAACATTTCTTTTGGAAGAAAGCCATGGTTTTCTGTGAATTGTTACTACAAGACAAAAAGACTGTATCATCAAGTAAGCATCTGAATATGCTACGTAAAATAAACATTCTCTGAGGATTTATGCCTGCTTGCTTGTTCTACCTGTGGGATTATGCCTGCTTGGCTCTCCTCTTGCTTGCCCATCATGGTGTAAGATTTTCCAGCTCCAGTTTGCCCATAGGCAAAAATGCATACATTGTAGCCCTCAAAGGCATGCAGCAGCATCTCCTTCCCGATATCATTGTACACACGGCTCTGAGATGCAAAGCAGGGATCTTCAGGCTGAAGAAACATGAAAAGAGCATCAATAAATAACCTTCTCTCACGCAAGTAATGTCTCAAAAAGCAGTTAGTATATTTCATTTTTATCTTTTCAGTCTATCTCTTAGGAAAAGGTAACCTAGTATGTTTTTACACTCAGATTTACTTAGTAAATATATATTTCGTAAATCAACAGAACTATCAACTGCTCAGTATAGCCACAGATCATCAAATAGCCATCAAGAAACTGCAGCGGAAAGTATTTTTCTTCTCAGAATCATCAAAAAGATGATTCTTTTTTCCTCATCAAAAAGAATACAATTATCAGATCACGGCAAGTATACAGGCTGTTCTAAACAAAACTTCACAAACTGAAGAAACCCTCCATTTTCTGCATAGGGAATTTCAGGCACTCAGACACTGTGCTCTCACCACATTCCAACATCAAGGTTACTGGACACAACCCAAAATGCAACTTCAGGAAAAGTTCAGGATGAAAAATACGGTGATAGTAACAGGATTTGCAGTGTATATTGTTATCTGTTATTCCTGAAGCACTTTCTTGATCATTCAGGAAAGTCCTTGGTCAGTATTCGGGAAATTTATCACAATAACGAGAATTATGCAGACATTTCATGCTGCACAAGTCAGAAAAGACTAAACAATTTATCACTGAAATTTGTGTACAAGTAGGTCACTACAGTGGGCATCACTACATTACTGATCTAGCATTTTCTCTCTACCCGAGGCATTGGGATTTCAACATTATTTCTTCCTGAAGAAGAACTGGGACAGAACTCAAGGGCACTGATATAATGATGTCAAGCTCAAACATTTACCAGACCAGTTCTCTTCCTTAATGCTGCACAGCCACTAGTTTTTTTTTATTAGTAGGTTCATAATGTTTCTCTGACTGACACTGAATCTACTTTCACAGCTACTTTGAGATCAGGTTATTCAAGAGGAAGATTCAATAAGACTAGCACAAATTGAAGCTTCTCTAAGTTTTTATCACAAAAAAATATTCTTACTGGCCACAGTTTTGCTCAGAAATATTAAGTCCTATTTGTATTACCCAAATCATTACTATTAAATTTGAAGAAAAATATATTTATTATATACATATATCTTGCAGGAAAATAAGGCAGGAGAAGGGCATTGGGTAAAATGTGTTTTACAGTGTAGCTGTAAAACAATTACTGGAAGTCAGCAAGACCTCAGAAACAACTCACAGGAGGGTGCGGCAGAACAGTTAGATGACAGAGTTTATTGCTTTTACAGCTAACAAAAGTCTTTTACAGCTAACAGAAGGATTACTATGCTGCCTTTTCCTGATACATCAAGAAAATCCAGATCATATTTTTTCTTGAACTACAAATACTTGTGCAACTTTCACTTGTCTAATCAAGAGCAGAACTGAAGCAACTCCAATCACAACCTTAAAATACTTAGAATATACTGTGTTGATGACTATTTTCAGTAATCTCTTTCAAGTAACCACAACTTGCTATCAAGCCCTAGGAGATTTAGTCCTCTTTCTCACAATGACAAAAACAATGACAAAAGCCTTTAACTGAATGAGTGCACAGGAGAGTCAAATCAGAAACACTTGAAAAGAATGCAATGATCATGTGAGGGGGAAAAAAAGTAGCTGAATGAAGAAAAAAAATCATTTTACTTGTAGGCAACAGAACTTACCGATGTATGGGACCAATAGGAGTAGTCAAAGCTGAAGGACTTTGGCGCTTCCTTGGGGTTCTTTGGGTTGATAATACCTACAGCGAAAAGAACAATTCAAACAGTGTAAAAATTGTGTGTGTGTGTGTGTGTGTATGTGTGTGTGTGTGTGTGTGTATGTGTGTGTGTGTGTGTGTGTCTGTGTGTGTGTTCTCCAACAAGACAGCTCCACATCTTCGGCCTGCAGGTGATAAATACGCAACAATATCAGCTGCCACTTTAATAGTACACTTGTAACTGTTTCCTCTTTTCAAGGCTAGAGTAGCTGAAACGCATAGAATCTATCATCATTTACCTTAAAATACAAGTATGCAAAAACCTGCACTGAAAAATATCTACACATAGGTGGGGAATGTCTTCCTGGAAACAATTTATACTCATACTTGTCATTTGCTCTCTGTTTCTCACATATTCAGGGCAGTTCACTTACGCTTCTGGGTGGATGCATCTTCTCCATTTCCTCTGTCACACTAACCCTCACAGCTCTCCTTATGATCAACTTGTTCTAAACTTTTCAAAAGCATGTGTTCGCAGAATCCCATTCAAATTTTAACCTCTCTCCCAAATGCTGTGTCCCCGAGTAAAGCCACTGCCCAAGACTATAGTTTGGAAAAGGGGTTGCTCTGTGGATTGCAAACAGCAACAGTTGCTAGTCTGCTTCTTGGGGCCCATTCCGTTTCACTTGGATGAGCCTTGTGCTGACATTCTTGCCTTATAAAAGCTGGCAGACACGCAAAGCCAGTGAACGATATGCCTCGTACCAGCAAAGCATCACAAGGCAAAAATGCGCGCGGCTCTGGATAGCAACATGGCTATCAACATAAAACAAACCGGTAACCTAAGCGATCATACATGGGTTGTTTCCCTTCACTAGTCTCAGCCAGAGAGCAGGAAATGTGCAGCACATGCTTGATGAAGGTCTAAAGTTCAAGTGAACAAGTAACAGGTCCCGAATTCACTTTCTTGCAAAATGAGAAAAGCATTAATTACCTTTATGTCACATCACTGCAATTTTATCTTATAAGGGCAAATGCACTCAAGGCAAAGAGCTCTGATCTCACCTATTTATCTTATGGCAAGAGTGATTTGTTGCCTCACAGAATTTACAGCAAAATAAGAAGCCTTCATTCTTATTATTATTGTAAAAAAAATCCACCACTTTTGGCCAAGACAAAGCTGTATTTGTTCTCTCCGAGGGAACAATACAGTTGGAACATTCTAAGATTCTCCTGTGATCGAAAACGCAACATGTAGCATTATTCACAGCCCCAGCACTATTCAAAAATCAGTTTGCTATGTAAATACACATTTCCCTTAAAAAAAAAAATCTCTTAAAAGAGGTCACCTCTTTCAAAAAGAAAGCAAAGCAACCAAGAGCCTCAGTTAAAAGACTAACTAGTTTTTCTACTCATTTTGCTTGGTGTTTGGAAATGCAATACACACTTGCCATAAAGCTTATCCCACCTGTTTCCATCCTAAATTTGATCCATCACATTCATGAAGGGTAAAGTTCAGGCTCCACAATTTATGCTAGTGGTCATCTTTTCTTTTGCCTTTTTTCTTTTATTTTTTATTATAGGCTTCCCTCATCCGCTTCACACTGTTTCCTGTCCACCTTAGTATCTTTTCTAGGGCACACATTTTTCCCCAAAATATACCCTGAGAAGCATGACACTAGGAAAGGGTGACTAACGTGCAAGAAGTCAACTACGTCAGACGTTGGGAATGCAGCTTCCACAGTAACAGGAATGAAACAGAGGAAGCCTCCCAGCTGCCAGGAGCTCTGCTTGCTGCCTGTCCTACTGAGATCCAGTCTTCTTATACACCTACAGCTCCAGGGTTCAGGTCTATTTATCTAATTCCTGTTGCTTACAGGCAGCCCTGCATCTTTCACTATCATTAGTAGTTTAGCAGAATTCCTGGTACATTTGCAAAGGAACCCAGCGGAGAAGACCAGTTGTGAAAACGCAAGATAAGGACCTCCACCAATATCAAGTGCACTAAAACCATGTGCATTTGAAACACTGAACATGAAGCGAGCAGCTGGCAGCAATCGTGTCTGATGCAGTCTGAGTGTGAACCAAGTGACCCAGCAGGTAATGAAGGCAGATGTGACATCTGACAAGAGCTGGTGAGGAAGCTAAGAATGCAGGGATGCAACCCAAAGCAACTGTCCTAACTCGAAGGTGTCTGTTACATAAAGTATCTTGGAGGGACAAGCAGATCTGCAAAGTCTAGCTACTTGTAAGTAATCTAAAGAATATTTTTGAAGAAAACTAAAGTCATTTTTATTATACAAATAAGCTTTAATTCTAAGGTTTCATGTGGGAAAACTACAAAAGAACAAAAGCAAAAACCAACAAGCAATATCTTAGATAACTCATTATCAGGCATAAACTAGATAGAGCTGGCACCATTAACTTATGTACCATGTTATTCACAAGCTACATTTTCAGTTGAATAAGGAAATGAATTGAATTAAAAACTAAAAGGCTCCAGGGGCTCCAATATATAAAATAACAATAAAATCTTTTTTTTTTTTTTTTTTTTTTTAAATTACACAAGGCCAAGATGAACCATTATTAGTGAATCATGAAATGGGTCACCATCTATCTCCTCTCACCACACCAGACTCATGGCATAGTACACAAGCTAATGGATTAATTACAGAGCCGCAGGAAATGAGAAAGGCAATAAGGCAGAGATCACAGCAGGGAACACATTAATGGCCTTTTTATCTTACAGAATAAATTTGTTTATCTGATATTTTCAAAGGACCAATGTGGCAATTAACTTTTCTGTTTGCAAACTGACACTAACGTTTTGTGCTAGAGCTATAATTAGTTACCACCAGCATGGCACTGTAGCAACTCTTAATGCTGAAGTAAGCCAAAGCAGCCAGTTTCTGAGAAATCTGATCCCTCTTCCAGGTCCCTTTCTTTACCAAGTGCCAATTTCTTGTGTCATGTGGAATCTTTCAGCTTTTTACAAGTTCAGGTTTTCTGAACACCTCAGGAAGTGGAAGAGGTATTAAAAACAAAAAATCCTCCTATACTGCTGGTAATGAGAGGATTACGTACAACTCTGGCAGAAATGTGAATAGGGAAAGAAATAATAAAAAAAAAAGCTGAAGATATTCTCCTTCAGTTATTAAAACTCCCCTAAGTACAATTAACTAACGAAAGTTCAGATTTATAGTCCAGCATTTTCCTTTAGAAGAGCAGGCTGAGGGAAAAGGCATAGGAATATTCATGCTTCAAAAACGCATTCTGCAATCTCTTGCTTTAGTGGGGGGAAATAAATATCCAGTTTGTCTTATTTGAACTATTCAAAATCTCTGGAAATTCATAATATGCTTCAAATTAAGGCACTGTATTTGAATCAGTTTTCTATTTTGGTAAGTAAATAGAATAGGCAGACAACTATTAAAGATCATAAAATTACATAAAACTTAAATAAAAGCATAGTGTGAATAAGCAGCATTGCCATCCCCCCCCATCCAGTGACACACAAATTATAGAAAGTAGGAAGTACGTTTGCATTTCAAAAACCCCTTTTTCCTTACAGTTATAGCAGAAGCCATAAACGCATCTCATCATGAAGTGTAAGTAACAGTGATCTATACATTCTCTGAGGTTCAAGTTATTTAAACATTTTAAGCTTTTTGATGGTTATTTTTGACACTTAACTGCAAACATACACCACTCAGCATTTCAAAAAAACCCTTTATCTCTACCAAGTAATCAATAAAAAGCAATTACCCCTAGTAAAAGAGCATTCTATTTGAATTCTATTTTGTACACAAAAAGCACATGCTATCCTGACCCCTTTAGCAATTTTATTGTTCTCAAGTACTATGTAGTAGTAGTATACATCCAGCAGCTGTACTTCCTCTACACACTATGCTTTGTGCATATAGTTTGTCACCGAATCGAGTTTGAGAAGGGTAGAAAAACATGAAAGTGAGTAACGTCACAAACAAATTGTGACCATTATTTTCTGTGAGGAAGTCGTTCATTTAGCACTCCCAATGAGCAACTCAAAACCCAAATACAGTGACAGTCTTACAATGCAGCTCACAGGCACCATTTCCATAACAACAATATAACTTCCAAAATTGGAAGTGAGCTCCAAAGCTTCAGAAAGATCAACATGGCATTCTTGAGGCCTTGTTATCAAAATAGATCCCGCACAATTGCACAGCTGGAAAACTGCAGGGGCAAAGAAAGAGGATAAAAAGTGACCTATGGCCAGGAACATAAGAGATAGTTAAATAACTTCTATTCCCACGCTCCCTCAAACACTAAAGAACAACGTTCTCCACTTCTCCTCCACTTGGTCAACTAATACAATAGAAACGACACAGCTTCTCCCTCCCCTCTTTCTAGGCCCTTTTCTCCATTTTCAGATGCAGCTGATAAGTAGAGTTAGCTCCAAGAAAGGACTTTTTCAAAACAGAATACATAGCTCATAATGCAGATTCAGATTACAAGAAGAAAAGAATATGACACACTTAAACCAATTAGTCTTTGCACAAGGAAAAGCAATGGTAAGGACAGCATAGTCTAATAAAAGATATAGAGAAAGACAAGCACAAAAAAGGAAGGTCCTAGACATGCTGTGTCAGCAAAACCAAACCAATCTCCTTGATGTTTGATTTTACCCATGCACACTTAAAACAGGCAGCTTTATTTCCAACTGTAAGACACTTACACAGACCATTCTTTACACCACTAGTTGTTCCTTAACTAACATTTTTCATTCCATTCACTATACACTGTCAGCCTGCACTGAAATAAAATGTTTTCAGCTTTTCTAATCTACTAGACCTAATCCACTGATAATTTTAAATTAAAAAAAAATGAAATTGTAATTGTGCATTTAGCAATGTAGTTTACCTTTCAATTGTCATTTTAGACACCTACATATTTTTGCCTTAAAGGGCAATCTTGACTTGCTGAAACATATCCATAAAGCATACAACAAATATGTACCTATTTTTACAATTATAACCACAAAGTGGAGCAAAACAGAAATCTGATACAAAGTTAGTCTTCTGTGATGCTTTCAACTGGAACAAACACTACTAAAAGCAGCAGCATTCTCACCCTCTTCCCAAACACATAAAAACGCACAACTACATTCCCAATTCAAGCCTTCAATTCTGGACTTGCACTTCCATTTCCCATCAGAACTATCCAAGTGAGGAGAGACTGAAAATCTCAAGAAGGGGGAAGTTTTATCCATGATCGTTCCACTCCCATCTACTCAGTCACCTAAAGAATTTTGTGCAGGCACAAAGGAGCAAAATTACTTCTGAACTACTTAAGTATTGTGTTGAATTTGCAGTCAAGCCTAACCTATTTTCAAGTCATCCAGCAAAAGTCTCCAGTATGCCATAAATTTTGCAGATTAGAAATTGCTTGTAATTCAGTGATACAAGCAGGGATACAAGCAGCTCTTTCTGATAAAACCTTGGTACAGAGTGACTGTGAGGCACACAAAAGGTAAGACTAAGCTTAACTTCATATTCCTTCTTGCATTTGAAGCCAAGTCACTAGATTCAACAACTCCACCTTCATTAGCAATCAGACTCATATTACAGGGCATCCTGCCATCAGACATACCACATATTAGTCACTCTGTATGGCACTCCAGTGAAGAACTGGCTAACTGCAGTGTGCCCTTCAGATAACACCAGCAAAGAGAATTAACTTGGACTAAATCCTGGGATTAACTGCGGTACAGTCTGTGCCGGGCAGGGAAAAATTCCTAGTTTAATAACCTGAAAATCCCTTATCAATTGCCAGCCAAAAATAAGAGCCATTAATGGTAGAAATCAAGTATGGAACTAGAGAAGTTGAACTTCCAACATTTGTGCAGTTCATTCTTGTTGCTGGCATTTACACCTTCCATGCCTATATTGCTACCTTTCCACCAAAACAGAGGGCACAAAGCATTTTTTTATTTCCACATGCAGAGTAACACCGGTTCAAACCAAGGGTTTTCATCTCACAAAAGAAGCTTGACACCAGCAGGTTTCAATAGCTCTCCTAGTGGCAGCAGCAATGTCCACAGAACACACACACATTCCTACCAAATGCCAACACACACTAGACGCAGAGCTAGCAAGAAAGACGCTGCTCTGCCTACACTTTTGATCTCATTGATGACTGGTAAAGGGAGGGATAAAAGTTCTCAGAAAACATGCTAGTCTAGACCGAACTTTAGAGGCAGTAAGATTTCCTCTGTAAAATCAGTAACTTTGAGAAAAATTAATACCAAATAATTATTTTCTGTGACTTTTTAAAAATGCATTTCAATCAACATAAGCAGCAGTTTTATTTTAGGATTTCTGCATAATCAATCCCATAAAAGAAAAAACTTGGTCTTTCAGAATTAAATGTTCAAGACCACGTTAACATTAAATATTCGCAGTCTGGAAAAATATATCTGCGCCATCTGTAGGCTGGAATGACAACAATGAGAGCGTGTTTGTTACCAAGAGCAGGGTGGAGCAGACATTCTTATGTGCTGGAACGTGAATAACACCCCACAGAGACATGTTTAATATAGGCTTCTTTCCCAGGTATACATTGCAATCAGATATAGGGCTATATTGTTTTTATAAGAAAGCCTTGCAGGTTGTTATTACAAGAGATAAATGAAGGGAAACGGACACTTCCAGCTTGTAAAACAGTGCTTGCTTTGCACAGCAGTGCAAAGCATTGTTTGCATTTTTCAAGTCATTAAAGGAAAGGAAACCAAAGAGAAGCTAAGAACAGCTTGCGTTGGAATTCAACCGGATTCTCTCCCCACTGTGGAATTCCTGCCCTGCACTGGGAGAAAGGCTGGGTGGGGGAGGGTGCCGCGCTCCACAGCACCAGAGCAAAGCAAGGACTTGCTCACAGAAGCTGCTGGAAAGCCGCTCTCATCCTCAGCTGCTCTTACAGATCCAACTACTATAAATATCACCTCTACAGCTGGCGTTGGGGGAAGAACAGCATGCCAGCAGGCTTTGCATCAGGCAGGAGCTAGCTGAACCAAACCGTTCTAGCTATCAGAAAAGATAAATCAAATCCACCCCAAAACTTCCAAATCGTCATCTGACAAGTCCTTTAACCGCAGAAGTTGCATCTGGCTTATGCATGTATGTGGCTAAGCTCTTGGAGTTGAGCTGAACTGTCATTCACAGAAGTTGGAATCTCTATTACTACAATTCATTTGGCTTGTCTTCCAAAACAATTCCCAAGTCAAATTCAACTGCAAGGCAATTCATGCATCTTCCACAGGATATATAGTTCATCTTGCTATAACATCATCTATCTCGGTAACACATCTACCATGACCACAGAATAGTGTCAACATATTTGACATGCATTCATTTAGTTTTAACCACACTTAAAAGGATTTAGAGATTAGCAAACCAGGACAGAGGTTAAGTGACTTGTCTCCCTTTTGGTTTATTTTCAATTTATTTGGGCTGTAAAAAAAAAAAAAAGCATTAAAAAAAAAAGATAGGACTTGCACACAAACAGGCTGTAAGTGGAAAAAATGCTAATTGGGGAATGCTTTAAGAGCCAATGTTTCTTGGCAGGCACAAGTTATATCAGAACACCATGGAACTCCCATTTTTTGAGCTACCTAAAACATTTAACTTTAGGAAGACAGATTGAGAGTCAAGACTGAAATCTATCTACAACAACGAGTCTTCCCACTAATTATTCTTTTATGGAAAATGCATCATTTTTATTTTTCAAGAAGAGAAGAAAAAAGGGTATTAGGTAGGACAGGATTACAATGAAGTCTTTTGCTCATCTTCTCTAATTACATATAATTATTTCAGGCTAAAGATTATCCCCATGATATTAGTGAAACTGTCCAAACTGATCTTACAGAATAATACTGCAGAGGAAGAACGTTTTATTTCCCTAAAGCTGTACACACACAGTGTTGTCTTTTTTTCTACAATACAGTACGCATTTCTATTCAGAAAACAGTTAAAAATTAGAACAGTAAGCAACATCCAATCAAGTATTGGATGAATTACCGATAGATTGCTTTGCTCTCTCAAACTTCATGATTTTGTCACTTTAGTTTTTGCAGTCAAATATCAGCAATACAGGGAAGAATGTCATAAATCTAATTACTTCTAGTCCTACTTTCTCAACCATTTTTCCTGTGCTCCAGGACTATTGCATAAAATAGGATAAAACTTAGGAAAATATTAATATAAAAACACTTTTTGTTCTTTTAAGTGCCTAACTCAGTATCTACAAAATAACTCCTTTAGAATTCGGCATTCCCAAATGAGCTTCTGAAATTGGGTTCAGCAGCTTCTAACTTCTGCTTTCTTTAAGAATTCCTCTACTGGTTTCCACTCTTCTACGCCAAATTCTCTTCCATTTCCACTGAAGAACTTTTGTTAATATCATTCAGATGCACTTTGTCCGCAATCAACTATAAATTGAACATCACAGGCTTTCTGCCAAAATATCAGCCTCTTAATGCAGTCAGCACACGTGACTTGAGCTAGAGCTGAAGTCCAAGGGATTTCTGCATTTTTGCAACATTTCATTTTTGCAACACATAATTCAACAACAGAAGGACAGAGGCACTCTGATTATTCCTCAAGTGCAAAGTACTATATTGCTGTAGATCATAACTTCCTGTGCATCATAAAAGCCATAACAAATTTCATCTTGTCTATTAAAAAAACCTCAAGTACTGATGTCAGAAATTGCTATCTTCTGCATATTTCAGACATATAAAGAGAAAAGCCCTGATTTCTCTCATTAATGCTATTTTTGATAGCAATGCTACTGTATCTATTACAACCTTCAATATTTAATAATTAACTGTTGCACCATGACAGATTAAATGACTTCTGAATGTTTCTACTAGTGCTTAAAGCTACTTAATGGCAACTTATCACTCTCAATTCAAGTTATAATCGAAGCACTTCAAAGCAGATTAAATCTAATATCTCATTAGAAGCACATTAAATCTAATACAGTGTTTTTATACTAGTTCCCAATACCATCAGGCAAAGACAAATAGGCAAACAAGCTAGTCCTATAAAAGATTCCTATGATTTTATTTAAAGAAACAACAGACCAACTTTGTGCCTTGATCTTGTATGGAAAAAGGAGACAAAGCACCGAACAGCAGAACAGGGCAATTCCATAAGCAGGAAATACCCACAAAATTAACTGGCCTTATTTTGATTTGATGGAAAGTGTTATTCACCTTAAAACTTGAGAATAAACTTTCTAACCCAAAATGATCTTCTTATTTGCTACTAAGACCACCATGCATAGAGGTCACTCCAAAAAAAT
The DNA here is from genome assembly GCA_032273925.1 of Rhynchotus rufescens. Lineage (NCBI taxonomy): Eukaryota > Metazoa > Chordata > Aves > Tinamiformes > Tinamidae > Rhynchotus > Rhynchotus rufescens. The sequence continues at coordinate 24,133 of JAVCKT010021970.1, forward strand.
TTTAACATCCAAACTTATTTACATAAGCTGACAAACAATACAAAAACAGTGAATGAAACAGCGTCGTAGATATTCAGACTTGAAAGTATACTTTATTATACATGACATAAAACATTTATTTCCATACATTCGTTGGAGTGTATAATTGAAATATAGACCTCTTGCTGTTTGCCTTTCAACAACCCCAGCTGCCTAAGTTTCACTATGTAATGTAGTTTCTGTCTGTATCAGCCAAACATTTACAAAACTCAGACTTGGAAATAGGTTAGGCCCAGGGCCCACAGAGGTTTCCTAATTTCCAAACAACACAGAAATTATTAAAGATGAAATAACACTCAAATCCCTACTTAGCTATGAGACTTCACACTGGCTCATCAATCCTGTCCATCTCAATAGTTCATTAGGTTTGAATTACAAGATGAGAAAAGCTCAACTGCCTTGTAGTTTGAAAGTATTTTCTACTGCACATCTCACCAGCCTCCCAGACTGGCCAGTATCTCCCACAACACCAGGAGACAGGCCTCCTGCCCACCTGATTAGTACATAAATAAAAAGACAACCCTTTTAGAGGCAAGTTTTTGATCTTGGCACAGCGTGAAGAAACGATGCATGCAATCTACAGACCAGAACTGCTTCTGAAGCCTCTGTACTTTGAAACTGCAGCATTATATCTAGGGGTCGTATTTGCTTATGTCAGATTCTGTAACCAGCCTCTAGCCAACAAATAACAAGTACAATAATTTAACGGAGAGGCTGCAGAGGTGGAAGAATCATGACGAAGTCAGAAAGAATCCATGGAAGACAGAGGACCAGTACTTATGTCTCAAACTGAGCAGGTAGCCTGTAAGGACACCAGAAAGTTTTCAGCTCAGCTTTTTTTTTTTTTTTTTTCCCTCTTTTTTAAATCATATAAATCTTTTCTATTCATGGAAACAAAACAAAACAACAACAACACACTCCTTTCTTTAGCTTTCTTCTGTATTTCTCCTTTAGAAGGAGGATGCAGGGAAAAATAGCCCACCAACTGTAAGAACATACAACTACTGCAACCTATAATTCTTTTCCCACAGTCTGTAATAGCCCCTGATGACTTAAACCTGACCATCTGTCATATTATCCATTTTGTATCAGAGCCTTAAGACTCAAATAGAAGTCTACAGATTGGAAAATTTCCAGAGCACAAAACACAGCAGAAGCTGTAAAAGAATTTCCAACTAGATAAATCAGGAAGTATTTTTCTTTTTTAAAAGATGATGTAGTTACTTAGAACAAACTGTGCAATTTCAGCTGCACTGAAACACATTTCAAATCAGGTGACACATTGACTGTCAGAGTCATCTTTATCATTGTACAACAAGTAAGCAGTTTCCATAGGTTCCTCAAATTAGAAAATCTTAAGTTTCTATATTTTTTTGCTGTCAAGTGATGATAGCAGCAAGAAAACCTATTATAGTGGCACCCAGCAGTGTTACTGTGGCATAAAGCTTGTAATGGAAACGCCAGCAAATGCTGAAAGTCTACTGTTCTTCCTTTCTACAGCATTTTGGTCTGAAAGCTGGCAGACAATGCCTGGATAAAAGGGAAATCCTCTCTCCCACTTCCTTGGGAGGAGTACATTATTGTGATGACTTCTAAACATGTTTTTTCTTCTTTTAAATGGTC
>JAVCKT010021971.1:0-11244 GCA_032273925.1 Rhynchotus rufescens
ATAGCTTTTATTAAAAAAGAGCTCAATTTTTGAAAGTACAGTGATGCCATGAACTTGGTGATATAAATTAAGTCAACGTATAAATAAAATATAAAGTCAGTGAAGCTGAAGAGACAATTCTTCATTTCATGTAAAATAGCAGGATTCCACAAAAAGTTATTTGAGCTCTGTCAAATTACACCATTCATATAGTTGGGTAACTTAGCAAAACCATTTGTGGTTCTATGCTTCATTTTTTTCTAGGTTTCTTGAAATTCCTATTTGACCTACAGATATGAGAGTGTCTAAACATATTGTTAGTTGCTGAGCACCCTGTCATTTCAGCTTACTGCTGTTTTGACTTGAAACTTAAGTACCTAAGGTTTTAGTTTGCTAGTATTATTTTGTGGAACTATAGACAGAATCTAGCACAGGGCTGCAAGGATAATCACGGGCCTGGAACATCTGCCCTATGAGGAAAGGCTGAGAGAGCTGGGCCTGTTCAGCCTAGAGAAGAAAAAGCTGAGAGAGGACCTGGTAAGTGTATATAAATATCTAAGTGAGGAGGAGGGGGCCAGCCTCTTTTCCCTGGTGGCCAGTGATAAGACAAGAGTAAATGGTCACAAACTGAAGCATCAAAAGTTCCAACGGAGCTTAAGGAAGAATTTCTTAACAGTGAGAGTGGCAGAGCACTGGAACTGTGGAGTCTCCTTCTCTGGAGATCTTCAAAACCTGCTTGGACTCAGCCCTTTGCCACATGCTTTGGGTGACTGTGTGTGCGCAGGAAGGTTGGACTAGATGATCTCTAAAGATCTGTTCCAACCTTAACAATATTTCATTCTGTGATTCTATGATTTTAAAATTACAATATATATGCATAGTATCGCATATGTTCTTTGTTCCTAGTAAGTGATCCTAGTAAAGAATCACTATAAGGACTGTCTATATACCCTGGTCTATGAGCAAGTCAGCTCATGGTCTCTTATTCAGGCATCCTGTAATGCAGTCTGATGAAGATCTTTTGTCTACATCTGTAAAACAGGGAAAAAACTTTGATGTGTTTACTCAGATGTGTAACATTGCCAAAATATTTCAAAATGGTTACATATTCAGATACTCCAGTGATGGAAGCCACATATGTACAATTTTTGAGTGCTTTTTTTTTGTTTTCTTCCTACAAAATGTATGGTCATTTTATTTTTTTATTTATATTTTAACCAATGCTGAAGGTGATCTCAGTGGTCTGAGTGTAACTACTAAAGCAATCTATCAAGCTGTAGTGATTACACTGCAGGGGCTGTTTTCTGAATTGCACCAGATCAATAACACAAGATTGTTTAAGCATGCTCGCCTTCTTTTCACCTCAAGCAAATGGTTTGATTATCTCTTCACAGAGATTATGACACAAGGTGCTGACTATAGTTTTAATTTTATTTGATTGATGGATTTAGATTTCAGTTGCACGCTACCTATCTATGCTTATCCACCCACAATTCAATTGTAACTCTGATGCCTTTTTCTGTGTGTGTGTCTCATCTGAAGAGCTGAGATGATATAGTGGAATAATAAGCCTCCAGTTTAATATTCTGTTGAGCATCCCCAACTGCAGTTCTGTGAATCTAAAGCTGAGAAATTTTCTCATTATATCTGTGGGAGCTAATATCTTGTTGGCCTTAGAGTGTGCCAGGAGGAAGTGGCACAGAAAGTGAATGAAGCATACAAAAAGTAAAAAAACAGAAGCTCAGTTGCTGGTCATACAAGGTGCCATCTGAAAGAAGGAAGACAAATAAGCCATTTGCCTTGGTCCTCTAATTGGTGACGGCTGCTTTTCATAATATTACGATTAGTCTAGAGCTCCTAGTTCTTTTGTTTTTGAATATCATAACTTGTAGTCATATTAAGCATATATGACTCTCATAGTCAACATGCTATCTAGAATGAAAATAAATCCCCTCTTTCAAAAAGAAGAAGAAAAACAATAACTTTGACACTACAACATGATATTATTAATCTATCTGTTATGCTTTTGTTGTACAGTGAAATCAACAGAGTTACTATGCTACTTGATGGAAGTGCACTAAAGAAGGGAATCAAGGGGTAGTCTTTCTTTTTCAGAGAAATGTTCTCTTTTTACTAGTGTGGATAGATATACAAGGAATCCAAGTAGGATCTGAACATCTGTGGCAGGTGCCAGTTTGGCTGGCAGTGTTTGGCTGGTAGTGGCTCTGTATGTAGAGCTTTGGATGACAGGATAGGGCCCTGTAACCTACAATACTGTAGGAGGGCCCTGGTTTCCATTTTGATTGATAAATGACCTGTCTTGCATCATAAGGCTAGTTACCAAGTGTAAATAAACAAACGATCATTTATATTCCCAAGTTTAGTGGTATCAAAAGCAGCTTAAAGCTCAAAGAAAGAAAAAAAATCACAAAACTATAGCTATTTTATAGCCAAAAATCTGGGGGCAGGCAACAGACAGAAGGGAACATCAGTGCTCTGAAATTCCAGTCTACTCGACCTGTGTATGTATTCAGAACATGTTCTTGTACGAAGATGTGGACCTATGGTAAATCAAAAAAGATTTAGCTTTTTCAGCCTTGCCATCATTAACTAATGTACTGCTCTTACATTCAGTAATGTCTTCAATTTCTGTATTTTTTTGTGAATCATTATAGAAGCCTGAAAGTATTTTAATTTTCTATTATATACACACAATGTATTGCTACTCTCTCCCTGTTCATTTGAGATCTAACAGCTTGTCTGCCCAAGCTGTGAAATGAAACCCTAGGTCTCCAATTAAGAGTCAATCACATAAATCTTGAGATAGAAAAGAAGTGCAAACACTTGCTCACAGTTTCAGTTTTACATTATGTCTTTAATTGTGATGACCTTTTTCCATGCACTGCTTCAATATTGAAATCATGGACTGGAATGAATGCTTTTTATCTTTACTTAAGGTTGGCATAAGATTGCCATTTTAGTTGCTCTTTATGATAAATACCAAAAGCCAGATTCTGTCTCATGTAGAGTAATATAAAATAGGGTCTCTCTGTTGAACTTCACGTGAGATTAAACTAATTAGTTTAAAATAAAAATAAAAACTAATTAGTTTAATCTGAATCCCACTTTATAATGTTTATATACTAAGAATAATAGAAATAAACACAAATTTTAATAAAATAATTTTTATATATGTTATAATCTTTTCGTATTTAAATTTAAACCAGATAAGATACTAAAGACTATTTAAAGAAAAAAAAAAAAGATTTGTTCAAAACCTGTGAGATACGTACTTTTAGAGAATCGTATTCATGAAATATGTACATCGTATCATTTCAGGAGAGGATTTTCCCCACTCAACATAAAGCAAGAACTGCATTATAAATGTGATAGCAACATTTTTCTACATTATCATGATTAAAAAATGTTAAGCAAGTTATCTTAGTAAGGATTTTACCCAGGCTCTGTAAACAAATAACTTCTAAGTATCTATTTTCTGTTGAAAATATGTGTGACATGTCAGGGATTATGTTCTTTTTTTTCTTCTTTTTCTTTTCTGCCAATTCAAAATCTGAACTGAGGAGTTTCTACATCTCCAAGGGTAGTTTTAGTGAGCCGGGCAGTAGGATTAAGGAAGGTAAGATTAAGAGGACCTTGTAACACACCGATCAGTGTTACAGATACAGAAAGTGGAATGAGGAATTTTGCATCCCATTTTAAGGTTATTATGCTGCTTTTTTTTAAAAGATGTTATTACTGTTTAAGATCTGAAGTATCAAAATATAATGTGGCAAGAGTTCTTATTTTTCTAAAACTTACTATTTTTTTTCTCCATATAGTACCATACACCCAGCCATGGACATAAGGATAGATAATAGCAAAAGGATGTAGAAATTGAAAATAATTTCTTTGGAAATAAATCTGTGATTCTTACACTGTGAAGCAGAAGGTATAAAGAAGAATAAGTGTTTCCATATCCTATTTAGTGACATATCTGTGCCATGAAAGGTTATAGCATTTAAAAAAAAAAAAAAAAGGAAAAGAAAGAGAAAAGAATAAGAAAAAACTATTGAAGGAGAATACATATTGAGTAGTCATTAGCCCTAAAAGTAACTTGGAAAGACTGAGATGTTTGTTTCTTAGAAGAAAAGTCAAGGTATTTTTACTAACATTCTTGGCACTAAGAAAGGCAATAGAATGTGGTTACAATATTTTCTTGGCAGAAAACAGATGTGTTCAAAGGAATTAAAGCAAAACTTGATTGCAGAGTTTTTCAATGAGCTAATATAACACTTAAAAGTAACACAGAGTTCATGTGAATTCTCTGCATTCAAAAAGTGAAAAAAAAAAAAGAGAGAAATTCTAAAAGAGATCAGTTTAGAAATAGCTTTTATAACTGACATACAACAATTCTTATGTCTAATATTGTTAGTTCAGATCAGAGGTTCAACTCAGTGTCTCAAATATTTGCCAGGAGAACAGACCTGGAACATTTTTACTAGACTGATCTTTCCTTTGAAATATCTTCTCCCTTCCAACAGATATTTGCTTAGGGACTTCCATAATGTAAGTTGTGTCTGAATCATCACTTTTCTCATAGCCATGAATTTATCTAATTCCTTTTTCAACACATATGTACTTCTGACCTCTGCAATATTTGGTTTCTATGGATATGTCTGAAATGCTAAATAAAAGAGGGTCAGAAAGTGACTTTGAGACCCAATGTCATGGCTTGTCTAGCATTCTTTTTGCCTCAGTGATAGGTTGGTCATATCTATGCTGTACGATTCTTGGCCCAGGTAGTCCCTTCATGCTGCTAAAATGTCTGTTAGGGCTGTGCAGTACGAAGGAATTCCTGTACAATAGTGTTCTAAAACATAAAACCAAGAAAATTCCTTGCAGAGGACAGAATGTTTGCAGATACAAATCCTGCTGGGATAGCATATAGAGTAATCAAATTTCATACATCATCATTTATATGTTGGTTCAGAGGCACATCTTCAAATTTTCCAGAAACTCTCCTAGGCTTTTTGTTGAAGACAGCTAGATGCAACATGTGTGACATTACCAGTTTGAGTGCTACCCTCCGGCTCTTTTTATATCAATATATAAAATAGTGCATGGTCCATTATACGGTCCTGAGGTCAAGTAACATGGTGAAAGTCTAGTAAAAATGTGATAATTCTCATTAACCCAAAAGATAGTCCTCATTCAGACCACCTATGGGATACATTCCTTGAACAATGTGCCAGATTATCTGCATGCCACCCGTGACAAGCGAGACATGGCAAGGAGAACACTAACAATTAAACAATGTGAACAATTCCATGGCAATACTTGAGCTCATAACCTAGCTCCATTTTACTAGCTCTTGTCTATGTATTCAGATTTTAAGTACTAGGTAAAATAGTATATCATTTTGATTATTGACTTCAGTATCAGTTAGTTTTGATGGCTGTGTTTTGAATCTTATAAAACTAGAAATAATAAGTCATTCTCTATTTATTTTCTATAACATTTATAAAACTATGTTATTATTGTAGAATAATATAAAACTATAATATTATTATAGAGTATCCTTTCCAACTGAGTATTTTCTAAGCAGAAAAGACTCTGATCATCTTTTTTTCTCATCTTTTTAGCTTTCATATAATTTTTTGTGATAAGGTGACCCTTGTGGAAATCAAGTTTGAAAGGTTTCCATGTATCAGATGATACTGCTTATTGCAAGCTTTGATTTTTAAAAAGAAACAAAGATTTTTGGCCTACATCCAACAAAGCACTTAAATATATATTTTAAGTATCTCATTATTATTTTCTGATAATTTAGATAAAGTTCTTACAGAGCTAAACACATACTTAAGTCTAAAAAAATACTTTTATCTTTTCCTAAAAATCCAGATCAAGCCTTCAGGCACAATAATAGCAAGAGGGAATAAGGAAAGAGATTATCTCTTATAACTCATATTTCTTAATCTTTCTTGATATCAGTTTTGTAGATTGAGAGCTGTTTCTTTTTTTTTTTTTTTTTTTTTTTTTTTTTTACTTTTCAGTCCTCTTGGATATACTTTTTAATATCTGACATTTATTTCCTGTAGCATTTCTCTTTGGTTTGATTTGCCATTGTTTTCTCTTCCATCAGGCCATTGATATAATAGTTATTAAAATTAGAGAAGTGTCATCTGACCAGAGTGGACGCTGGTATAGTTAGGTATCCGCGCACAGAGGGGAGACAAAAAATGGATTTTATATTGGTTTGTATGACTAGAGCTCAAAATCCTGATTCAGGATTTATCCACTCTGTAAAGCACAATTTGGTATCTCAGTTGACATTAGGGTTCTCACACAAGACAGTGGCTACCACAGTATGATTCATCACTCACTTATAAGACCATATCCACACAATTATTTGCCTGCATAGTAACCTCTGCAGTTACACTACAATGACATATGCTTGTCTTCCAGCTCTGCTAAGAGAGCTGTTCCAACTGCCTTCTTAAGGTGAAAGCCCAGGCAGACACCAAGGGAGCCTCAGAAGAAGAGGAAAGCTGCTTGCAGTGATATGAAAACTACTTGCAATGATATGAATCACACACATTTCTTCTAGTGTATTTTTCTAGCTACAGATTGACACGAGAGGATTCTGAGACAATTTTGTGATTTTGTGTGGGGCTCATAGAACAGTTTATCAGTCAGGTTAGGTTGTTTGGTCTGAGAATAGTGATAATACTACTAGAATGGAGATGAGAACTAAAAGGGAGAGTAGACTGGAAATAAGGACTAGAACAAGAGAAGGAGCTGGGTTGAGAGAGGGACTTCAGTTAGCCAATATGAAGAGTCCCGAAAACACCATTCACAATGCAATATAAAAACCTTTTCTTCCATAATTTAGCTGGCAGAATATATATTCACTGCCACTGCCGTATGAAAGAGATAATTAACTCTCCAGGACATCTTTTCAGAGATTTCCCCATAACAGGAAGGGAAGAGGTATTAACATCCAACAACACACATTTTCTTTTTGAGAGAAGACAAAGCTGAGCATTTTCTTCATTCTTTATTGGATCTATAACCAGGCTACAGATATCAACTATATAAGAAGAATAGCAATATTAAATTAGTATTTATGAATATATTAAAACACAAAAAGCCAGAGAGCAAGTTCAGGGCTATGAACTTGATAGAAAGTCTAGAAAGAAATCACAGAAACTTGCTATAGGTGAACATGATAGTAGTGTGCAATATCTGTTCACATTCTCTTAAGGTTGTTACATCGAGCATATCTAGAAAAGATGGCCTGATGTGCACTCAGGAAGGACATACCAACAGAGGGCTTCTGGGGAAGGACATACCAACAGACGGCTTCTGGGTAAATGGCACACACAAGCCCCAACCTAGGACCATGTCCTGGTCTTTCTTACAGATACTGATGTACTTATTATATTACAGCACCAAACTCTTCAGTGTGAATACTGATTGTGTATAATAGTCTGATACATTTTTCTCATTTTTTTTTTCAAATATCTAGATTTATACAGAAACCTTATCTCTTCACTAATGCAAGGTTGACAATCTTGGAAAGTCTCAGAGAGTCCAACAGTGTAATAGTTGTCAGCAGCATTCAGAAAAGGATCATTTTATTATTTTCTTTGGAAAATAAGGCTAATTTGAGTCTCCCGGTAGACTATTTTCTATGACATTGAAGATGGAATTGGACAGAATGCTAGTCAGTCATCTAGTGAGAAGTCTTGTGTAACTAAGAAGGAAATCTCTCTAGTGTTCGAAAAGGATACTAGAAGCTCATACTTATAGCCACTGCAGCCAAGGAGGCCCCTGGTCTTCATGTTTCTCATCAGTTCTTCCTTGTTTGTAAGTAGCAGGTCTAGCAGAGCACATCCTGTTGTCTGATTCTCTATCTCCTGTGTGTGGACGTTGTTATCAATGCACACCAGAAACCTGAGTTGCTTTTGCCCTGCTGTGTTGCCCTTCCAACACACTGGTCAGGTATCTCTGAGGACCAGGGCCTGTGAACACTATGCTTCTTCCCATTGTCTAAAGAATACTTCATCTATTATTCTTCCTAATTAGATGATCTGTAGCATGCACACTCAACAACATCTCTCATACTGGTCTGCTATCCAGTTCCAACCACAAGCTCTCAGCTGCGTCATCATCATCCCCGTGTAGAGTTCCATGCGTTCCCACTGCTTTCTTGCATGAAGTGCTACTCTCCATCCTGGGCTTCCTGGACTGCAGCCTCCCTGGTCTGTACATGGAGCTGGTATCCACCCACTGCAGTACTCCAGTTAGTGAGCTACCCGACAACTTCTCTCTGAGCCCAGTGAGACTGTAGCCTTCCAACTCTCATAGACCTCTAATTCCTCCTCTTTATTTTCCCCATGCTGTGTACCTGCACCATTTGTGACCCCATGCGTACAGTGTACCTTTTGCTTTCCAACCCCGTTCACCTCTCATTTCACTGGGAGTCTTCATCTCCCTCCCCTGTCATTCCTAGTTGGGTCATTCCACAATGGCCCAGTCTGTAGGTCAAAGTGAGAATGAAGTTGTCTAACTTAAACAATGTCCCTGTGGTAGGGAATACTGATACTATTTAGCCACATATGTCAGATCCACAGTTCTTACGACTATGAATGTTGATAGGTGAGAGATAACAGTATTTGCTTGGAGGGTGTTCTCTATTGGAAGTGGTCCCCTAGAAGCTCTCCAGGGGGCCAAGACCTCTTACATTTCACTTGATTTTTTTGAATGGAGTGCAAGGTGATGGGGATATAAAGAAGTTAGCAGTTGCCTAAGAAGTTAAGACTGTCATACTATTTGCTGCTATACTATTTGCTTAAGTGATGAGCTCATCAGAGGCATTAGACAGTAAGGTCTACAACTCTGTATGAACCCCTGGTCTGTATCTGAAAGTAGGGTGATGTTTTGGTGATGAAAATCTAGGTACATTTGTGCAAGATGTTAATAAAGAGTTACTGTCTAGAGCTTATCTGCCTCTTAATCTTCGTTATCTAAAAGGCATTTCAGATGATGGATTGATTTCAGTGTGTAATTTGTGATGCTCCTGGTGTATATCTGATATATTATTGATATATGGAAAAAGGAAAAGCTTTCTGCAAAGTGAGCATCTAGTCTTTGTGAACCATTTAAATGTCATATGGACAGCTCTAGAAGAGGATAAGATGGGGAATATGAGAAAAATTCACAGTAGATAAAAATTCCCTGGAGGGCAGTGTAGCAAGTTTCATTTAAAACAAAATGAAATCTATTGCACAGAGCTTGTCTCATCTTTTTAGTGATATCTGTTTCCTCAGACATAGTTATTAGTGAAACACTGTCTTTGCACTGAAGCTGACACATCTTTATATAGCTATATATTTATTTTTATAAAATAAATATTTATTTAAATACATATTATGTCCTTATCTATTCTAGTTACCAGTTGCATTCAAATGTCATTTACTAATTGATGCAACAAGTACTGTTCATATCCAAAGAACACAAAGTTATTTAATGCCATAAAATACAAGATGTACTTTGCTGTGTCTCTGCAAAGTTTTTGAGTGTATATACATATTCGTCTGTCTTTAGCCCATTTTAATCTTTTTATCACTTCTGTCAAAATAAAGTTCTTCAGTCAAAATAAGCCCTGCCAAAAAAACAAAACAAAACAAAACAAAACAAAAAAAAAACCCCTTCTACCCTTCTGCCCTCAAGCTGGTAGAGGTGAAAGCAGAGGACCAGCTTTTATGTTTTTATCCATCTTCCAGATATGCGTTTTTTCTAACAAGATGTGTGGGATTTTTTTTAACATGTGGTGGGTGAATGCCCAGGGATGATATGTGCAGAACTTGCATCGGAGAAAAAGAGCTCCAATTTTTCACTATAGATCAGGGTAGAGAGTAGGAAAAAGAGATTGCATGCCACAGATATGTGGCCTAAAGGTTATTTTTCTTTTATGCTTGGAAAATAGACTATACAAATAGTAGTGCAGATAGTGATATTGGTTACCTTCGACTAGGACAGTGTAAGAGTGATCCTAGTAACTTAGGAAATATCAGTAATCTCCCTGAAAAAGCCTCCTTGTCATGTTATAGACTGGTGCAGTCAGATGGCATAGAAAAGAATATTCCATAGGTGATGAAAAAGACATCTGTAATTTTTTATCCACATTGGAGAAATCACAAGCTCATAGAAAAGTTCCAGTTGAAAATTTTATTTATTACTTTAAAATCCCGTTCAGTTAAGTATGAGAGTATCACATCTTTTGAGAGAGATTAAAAAGGTCCTGCCGCATTTATATTCCTTTCCAGAACGCTTAACATTTCTGCATGATCAGCCCTTTTTCTATCCTTGTTCCACCTCACAACCCTCCTGTAGCATTAATCTTTTTGGAGTAACTGCTCACTTGCTAAACGTATCCATCAGTAAAAGATAACTATAATATATGACAAATGCATCTTGAGAAAAATTCATTATAGACACCAATCTGACATCACAGGATAGTGATGTGTTACCAACATCTTCTCCCAGAACAGGCTGTGAAATCAGACTTCAAGATAATTGCATGTCTTATCTAAAGTTCTCCCACCTAAATTGATACTTTATAGATGACTACTGAACTGTTCCTTCAAAGCCACAAATCTAAATTAACCTCAAGTGCAAGAGAAGTATAGTGGTTCTGTGTTAGAAGTTAATACAAATAGAGAAGTTTAAAGTCTCTTTAGTACAGAATCTGTTATCTTAATTATTTTTCTCTTATCAAAGTAAGCGTAAAGTTTGCAAACAATATAGCAAAGATGCAGAAGTCCTGTCATCCTGCCATTTCTTTTTTCCTTCTGCTTGTTATTTTTTGCCTTGGAGAAATTAGGAAGAATATTTTTGCAGGTCTCTCAGTCTACAGTACTACCATAACTTCCTCATTAAATCTTTTTCTGCTCTGGCTATCATGGAGAAATTGAAGTCCACTTGTTTTGACATTCAGTAATAGAAAATTCTAATTTCCGAGCCTAAGTCTGCTAACCTCAAACCAGGACAATTTTGGATGAAGTAGATGAAATACTAATACTGTTAAAATCTTTTAAAGTAATACTTAAATATTCTTTAAAATCTTTTATTTTCCCTTCTTTGATAGGATGCAGTTCACATACCATTAAATAAATTAGGGATTTATAGTGAAATTACTCTTTTAGTTGTTTGGTTTTGTTTTTCTTTTTTTTTTTTTTCTTTCTTTTTTTTTTTTTTTCA
>JAVCKT010021974.1:0-21135 GCA_032273925.1 Rhynchotus rufescens
TTTTGTATCACCATAATCAATGTATTTGAGATCTCATTTTAGCACTGGACATGGTTGTGTCATGGTGATATAGGGAATGGATTAGCTTTTTGTAGTGCTTTATACACCTTCCTTTAGAGTCCAATGTTAACGGTCTATTTACAGTAGAATCTGTTTTTTTCCCTCATTGAGAGAGTAACTGGAAGACAGCTTGGAGCTGCTGAATGAGGTTTCTAGTCTGAATCACTCCTCTGGAGGAGTCTTTTTCTATCAAGGGGTCACATGGAGAGCAGTTCCTTAGTTAGGCACCTAAATAAGGCACATGTATGCCACTACTCCAATGAACCATTCAGTTAAACCAGCACAAATTTATGCTTTCCACACCAATTTAAACTTGCCCTATTGCATGATCCTGTTACCTAGTCTGCCAGAAAATTGAATCTCTTTAATTTTATCATTTAAATTAATTTAAGATCAATTGCTCAGTGCACACCCTTATTTGGAAACTGATTTGAGGGTGGCTTTTTTGATTTCAGCTTGCTCTTATTACTATCTTAGAGTCTTTCTTATATCCTAGCTATGTTGTTACGAGTATAATAACATTGGGTTCTTTGAAAAAGTTGTTGTATCAGATATGAATCTCAAGTGTTTTCTTATAGTTTAGATGCCAGCATTTCTGAATGCTGCTGTTCATGGGTTGTGTTTCTCAAGTGGTGTCTGCTTTTGTGTAGCCACACAAAACTAACTTCACACTTCACGGAGGCCCAGCTTAATGATGAGTCACATCCTGGGTGTTAGTGGAGAGCTGAATTGGATATACCTGTATACCTGGAGTCTTTTTTTTTTTTTTGGCATTGAGACTGTTTGCTTAATTCTTTATTTTTCCCAGTGGATGAAGTGGTTTCTCTCCAGTAGTTGCACCACTGGCACCATCAACAATACACACTGGGAATGTGACGTGAGCACATTGTCCTACTGTGAGCTTGTCTGTGGATTACAGGTGGAAACCTGTGTCATTTGTACTGCACTCTTTGGCCAGGATATTCTAACTTGCTGAAGGCAAAATCAGCTGGAGTTGCAATTTGGTGGATTAGTGCTGCTCTTTTGCTGTCACGGTGATGCTTCTGTAGGTAATGTACTAACCTGGCCTGTCTTAAAAGGAACAGGTTCACATATGCCGTATAATTTTGAGATATTCTCAAGGTAAGCAACTGGTGATTGGAACCATCATTTAGAAGCCTAGTTAAAAGTTGTAGCCTGTGTATAGTACAAAATTAAACTGTTTTAAATTTTATTGTGGAGACCATTCAGTTCCTCTTCTTATTGAAGTCCTTTAAGAAGTGAGATGGCAAAGATCAAGAAAAATCAATGATTGGAAAATCTTACAGAGGTTGTGGTCTCACCTGCTTTTCGATTCTTCTTCAAGTAACTTGCTATATTATTGTAAGAGATGTTGGTCTTTCTGTCAAAGATCTACTACCAGTGGGCTGTAGGCTGGCCCAAAATGCATTTCAGATCTCTCCTAGACATGATCAAAGGACAATATCTTATGGTAGTAGAGTTTTTCAGGAGCTAATATGTAGTGCTGTAACTTGTAGGCTTACTTTAGAATAGTTATGAGCTGGTTAGATTTAAACATTCTTTGTATTATATCTAGCAAGTGTAGTTATACAAGGTCTAATCAATACTTGTAATGCTTCTAGTGGGGAAAAATACTGCTTTAGGAAATGATCCATGTCCTGGGTTATTTTCTGGTTGTTTTCTTTTTATCTGTAAAACACCTGATGTTACAATGGCGAACTGCTTCACATGGCTAACTTACTAGCATATAAATAATATTAGTCAAAATAAAATGTCTTTTTTATCACTCAAGGGTGATAGAAGATATCTCTTATCCTTAGTTTCATTCGATTTGCTCTAGTCAGTGTTGCTGCACACAAAAAACTTCGTGCTACTGTGAATGAGAAGCTGGAATTTTTCGTTCACATCTAGGAAGGTGGGATCATGATTCCTGATAGCTTTGCAGTCAGTGTGGGCACTCTCTGCCCTGACACTGTCCTGGTTTTTGAGAGACAGAGCGGCTTTTCTTCTCCCCTTTCCCTGGGAGGCTGTTGGTGATTTTGTTCCTGGGGCCCAGGTGAATGCAACTCCTTCATGTACAAAGTAGACCAAAGTTAGTGTGAGGATTTCATTTAAATGTAAAGCAGGAAGATAAAAGAAATTGGGTCATTAGGAATACGATTTCAGCCACAGCTGAGCTTGAAAAATTCTTGTTTGTGTTTTTCCTTTGCAGCTGACCTAACTTGACTTTTTGTTTTCAGTGTGTTTAAGGTCAGGCAGTGTCTTAACACTGATAGAATTTAAAATTGAGGCTCCTGTTCTGACCTAAGTTCATCTTACTCTGCTCTGTAATTTGAACTTAATTTCACATGTGATTTTACATGCTCCTTTTCTTTTGCAATAGCAAAGACTGTCATTTATGGGAATTTTATCTGTAGTTTAGAGGACTGAATTGAGGTGGGGGAAATTAAGGGTAAGGATTGTAGGAAATGGTTCTTGTTTTGTTGGGATTTAAATGTGTCTGTTTTGGATTTGTGAGTTTAACCTTTACAAAATTGAGCTAACCCATTTCGCTCTGTACCAAATGCGTCTGTTGCAACTACTGTAGGACAGAACTGATTTAAAAAAACAAAACAAAACAAAAAAAACCTTGCTGAATTGGATGTGAAACAAATGTTTCACGAGGTGTAAATTCTGTGCTGTAAGAAGGTTAAACTTGTCCCTGTTACAGTTAAGATATTTGAGCTGAGCAAGAAAAATCACATGTGGATACCTTTCCAGGCTTTCAGGAGGAAGCTCCCCTTGTTTCTGTGCCATTTCTGGAGGTGCGTGGGTGCTTTTTTGCCAATATTTAGGTACCCAAGATAGAAAATTTTTGGAGTTGTATTGTTTATTGCCAACAGTGTCACAGCACTAGACTATACTAGGAGGCTACTGGACTAGCAGAAGTATGGATGAGCTTAATGCAGACATGCAACTGGAATATTGTCAAATGCAGAACTTGCATCCTTTTTAAAAATTAAGTTTAAAAGGGGATAGCTTTCCCAGAGTAGTGTTTTTTTTTGCAGGAAATGAGTGCAGGTAATCTCTACACTGCTGAGAATAAACTTTTTTAAAATGTGGGACTCTTTGTTATTATGAAATGTTTTAACTCTCTGCTAGCTGTAATGCCAGTCACTCCTGAATAAAACATTAGTATGAGGACAGATAAGGAGGAAGCACTTCAGCATTTAAGCCGTGCTCTTGTGATATATTTGGACATTCCGAAACTCCAGCCTGCTTGCAAGACGAATCAGTGTGACTGTTATCTTTATTTATAAACTGAAGTGGCAAACTGCATTGCCTTGATCAGTTGAGCCCTTGTACAAATAACAAGATAGAAGAAGTGGTAAAATTAGCAAGTTGCTTTGGGAAGCGATTCCAGCTAAAATTGGGTGGTGCTGATTAACACTAGTGTTTTTTTCAGGTGCTGACAAAAGTCATCACTTTCCAAGAGTGAAGTGGAAACTTGGTGTGCAAACATTATTGCAGGTAAAAAAAAATCCTGCTCATCTCTAACAGGTCAGTGTGAAGTTACAAGGTGTGATGTGCTAAGTTCTGTTATAAATAGGAGTTTAGTGTCAAAAGCTTCTCCTGAGAGTTGTGTTTGAGGTTGCTTTGCACATTAGATCATCTCTGAAATGGACTCTCACCCTGCACCAGGATGTTCTTGGCAGAGGTCATTTGGATTGCAGTATTTCAGGCTACTAAATTAGTTTCAGGCAATGTTTTAGTGGCTGTGCAGAGTTTTTAGGGAATCAGTTATCTGAAAGAATATTCCTGCTAGGATCAGCAGGGTCTCTGAATTGACCCAGGGCACCACTGAGTTCCCAGAGTTGTTGGTGTTTGTTCCTGCTGAGTTGCCTTTGATGCAACTCCCTACTGCCTCCCATTTTTGTTCCATGGGAACACAAGGTGGATTTTTCTGTTGTGGCAGCTTGGACATCTAGCAATGTTTTCTTGATCTCTCTCCCCTTGCCTTTCTTCTTGCACCTCCTTGCCTGATTCAAGAAATACATCTTGATCCATATCCTCTTTTGAGGCTGCTTAAACTTTTTATCTTGTTAGCCTATTCTGTTCTTGTCTTGATTTTGCCCTGCACAGGATGTTGCTCTATCCCAAGGCTGCTTCATCCTCTTTTTTTATTTTTTATTTTTCTTCTTAAGCAAGGTTATTTATTCTGACAGGTTTTGCCTCAGCTGTATGTGCAAAAAGGACTGAGTGCTTGTATAGAGACATTAGTAAACCTTACTGCCTCCTCTAGAGCTAGCCTTCAATTACTAGGCAGTGCCTGCATGCCTCTGTTTTGTGGAATGAATTATTGCATTGCTGCAATGACATCTCTCTCATGCTCTGGGACTTTTTGTTGCTCAAGAACAGTAAGGTTAAAGCCAAACTAAGAAGTAATGAAAGGACATTAGAGAATTATTAGAAGAACATGCACAGAGAAATGTGCAGTGGAGCCGTGTTCAGACTTACTGGGTGCTCTTCTGAAGTGCACTCACTTATGTCATGGAAGTCTTTGTGATTAGAAATGCAAATTAAAGCCATGTTTGGTCATGATAATATGTAATTTAAGTCAATAGAAGCCTAACAATTACAATTCCAAATTATGTATGTATATTGTGCTTAAATTTGGAAATAAGGTGACTGTATGGTGTTTCTGGTTGTCCAGAACAAATCCAGAAGTCTGTTTTTCACTTTTTTTCCAGCTGGCAGTTGTGTTGCTGGTATGTGAAGGGCTATGTGTTCCTCACACAGCTTTACACATTATTGATCAGAGCTGTAACCCGTGGAACAGAAAGAAGGAAGGGGAAAACCACCAGAGTCCTGAAATCCTGAGTGCAGGCCCTGTCAGGGGAGGAAATCAGCAACTGTGCAACCTTTGTACCAAATTTACACAACTTGGTATTAACCTGTTGGCAAATTGTGAATTGCTTGTGAGAACAGAACCGAGCTTCTGTTCTGAGCAACTCTCTAAAAGAACATGCCGTGCAACAAATTTCCTATCCAAAGGCAACTTGGGGAAGGAAGGATATGTGGGTATATACGCCTGTTTTTCTCATAGTGAATTGCACTGAATTTAACTCTTCAGAAGATAAGAAGAGCTGAAGCTTTTCACGCTTCAGCTAACTCAGTATCTCCTAATAACACAGGAGAACCGAGCACTATAATTTGTGTAACTTAGCTCTTGAACATCTTTAGTATAATGGAAAGAGAGGAAGAAATATATTCCAATATTTCTCTTTTAATATTGATAGAAATTCTGGAATAGCTGTTTTTCACAGTAGTTGTGGCTTTGTTGGGGTGCAGTGGAAATGTCTGCTGTAGACGGAGGCTCTAGGTTCCTATCAAATATAGAACTGTGCTTGATAGGAAGATTGATATTATTCTAGGTATTAGAATTGGGGTCATTTGCTTTGTATCTGTCTAATTTATGCTCTGTATATTTAGTGATCTGAAGCGTTTCTGGACAGAAACATCTGTGATGTAAATGTGTGCTCCATTATCATTTTTTACTTCATGAAAGTAACCCCATGAGGTCAACTAACCAGATTAATTAATTTACAGGCAAATGCCTGTGTAAATTATCCTCAAAATCCTAAGTTGTGAGTGCAAGTGATCATAGAGGCAAAATAAAACAAATTTCTCCTGCCTCTTCCCACCCTGCTTGTATCTGATTAAATATCTAGATTGTATCTTGCAGCTCTACAGGCTAATGAGCAATGAAGGTAGGTTGTTCTCAACAGTTCACTTTGCGTCTATGTATGCTTTGAAAAGGTGTGTGTTGCTTGCAGGACTTCAGGAAGAGACTTTGGTAACATTTTCTATGGAGCTGCCCTTTCTGGTGAGAAAGGCTGTATGAAAAGTAAATGGACTTCTTTGTGAGAGGGATTTGTTTGCTGTTATGTTTTTAGCATTGGGCTTGGTGCTGACTAAGAGATGTGCCCTTGGAGACCTACTGCAAGACAAAAACTTGCCATGTATTTTGATGTGGTAATATTTTAGGGACATTTCAAACGATTTTAAAATAAGTATAAGAATAAAAAAATTGTGTTAGTGCAAAACTAACTAAAAATGGTGTTTAAATATGTTCCTAATTTTCTTTTGTGAAAATAGCTTTTGAGTACTTGTTTAGTAGGGAGCTAGTTTGATCCATATTGCATATGTTAGGTAAATAAGCTTAATGGTTGTCTTGATACAGTGGAGAGGAATAGCAAAGACTTTAGGGGAGTAAAATTGTTGGGAATCTTCTCAAGGATTGCTATTCTATAAGTAGTAAATGTGCACTGTACATAGTAAATGAGGCACTGTACAAAGGTTAAATTCTGGCTTTTAATACATATGTGTAAATTTTGAAAGCCTCACAGCATAGTCCTTGAGAGATTTTTGTTTGTTTTTAGTAGATTTTGTGATATCATAGATTATTAGTGAAACTCGTTTCTTCTGCACAGTGTGTCTTTTTTCCGTGATGAAATCTAGTTACCTTATACCTCATGGTGCAGGCAGTGGCAAGAATGCAAGAATGTTTGAAATTAAAAAAGGGATACAATATTTGGAAATGACTAAAATCACAGTCCTATAAATCTCCACAGTTTCTCTTGGAAAAAAAAAGAAAAAAAAAAGAAAAAAGAAAGCTGTTTAGACTCTTGGGTCAATGGGAAAGCCTTGCCCAGGAGCTACAGGTTCTTATGGGGGTCAGGAATCTAATAAATGGCAGTAACTGGCAGTATAAATAACTATAGCTAGTTTGAAGGTTGTGAACTACCTTCAGATTGATAGTTGGAAAAAGAAAATATTATTGGAGTGGGTGCATAGGCCTTAGAGCTGTGAGGCAGAAGGGCGGTAAGAAAAGTAAGAAACCAAATTAAGGTAGTAACCCCTTCACGGTGGATTCAGGTGTTGTAAAATCAGAGGGTTTTAGCAGACGTTGCTGCACTGCGAATCGTGATGCTTTGCAGACGGAAGCCCCGGGACCATCAGGTCAAGACTCCCTTGTACCTACTCCTGCTAGCGACACTTATGAGGTGAATAATTTGCTAATGTAAAGATTATGACTTCGTGTTGAGCTTTTAATTCACCTGTAGCAGCTTACGCTTCCAGGGCGGGTACCTTGCTCTTGGCAGTGGCTCATGGGGACTTTTATATTCGAGTGCTGTTTGTTTTCCTGCACGTTGCTATTTCTTAATGTCAGAAGCAATGAGAATCACACCAGTGAATTTATTTTTTTCTCTGCTCTCTATAAAGTTGTAAGCATCAGCAAAATTGGGGTGTATGATTTCAGGTAGTCCATGCACTGTTGTCAGTGAGCTCTAAGAGCTTAAACCTCTGTGCAACTTATCAGAGAATTCACAGAAATATTGCTACAGTTCTCTGTGTCTTTTCTTTCTGTCTTTCTAGCTTAGCAGTCAGGTCCTCAGGTGAAGGGATATGGAGTAACTACAGTGAACCAGATTTGGCCTTCCAGAGTTTGTTTGTCTTTACACTCAGTGATAATATGAAGCTCTACTGCGTAAACCTTTTTAGTTTAAGTGTAATTTTCAAAATGATTTTATGATTTAAGCTCAGAAAGCTTCCTCTCCTAGACACACGAGTGTTTGTGTATAATAAAAGTGCTCAGCAATGAACCTCATTTCTCTCTCCCTTTCCTGCAGTCTGAACATCCTATCTTAGTTTAGCAGCTCAGTACAAAAGGTTGCTTAAATGAGCTTTTGAAATTAATCTTATGTAGTGGTCTTAGTCACTTTTTACTCCTATGAAGTTAATATAGTGAATTCCCTTTCTTATGCTGTGCATAATAAGCTATAAATTACTTATTTATCATACATTTATTATTCTGTTGCTTTTTCCCCTTCTGTGTTAACTAACTGGAAAAAGCCAATCACTTTAGTGTAGGAAGTGAGTAATATGATGCTATTATGATTCTGTGTTGAAGCATTTAGCTGCGAAATTCACGCTGGAAATCAGCCAAGGGAGAGGCATGTAACGTAGTCAAATCTGAGGATTGTAGCACACATTATCACTCATAAAAGGAAGATATTTTTAAGAGGAAGGCTTGAAAAAATTGATTTCATACGTATATGTGAAACAAATCAAAATAACTTTCTTCTGGTGGCTTTTTTTGTGATGGTCTTATCCTGATGTAAGAACACAGGTTGGTAGGAGAAGTTAAGATACGATGTGAATGAGGAGTGCTTGGATTTCAAAAGGCAGCGGTAAAGGTGGTAGTTGCAAAGGCACCAGGGCACCTACACAATTAGGAGAGTCTTAATTAGGGAAGGAAGTTAAATACTGTTATTATCGTAGAGGGGGAAACTCCACCTCAGTCAGGCAGCTGGTGATGGGGGCTTGTGTGGAAGAGTGGTGGGCTCTTAGTGGCAGCCAGAGAGACACTCAGGTAAGAGCAGTGGTTGTTACTCTGCCTGGGAAGGGACATTAGCTTTGGACCTTGTCCATGCTGTAAATTATTATAAGCTTAGTTCCAGGGCACTGGCTGTGCTTGTTTGTTTATTTTTCTTCCACCTGCTTACAGGGTTGTGTTTTTGTTGAGAGCTTTTATATGCCATAAAATTTGTCCTTTTTTGCTACCTCAAAATATTTTCTAAAATAGACCCTAATCCAAGGCCACCTTGGCTTTTACAGATTAGGAAAAGAGTAATAATCAGTTACTTTTTAGAGATACCACTATAATTCTACACTTGCGGTTTTTTAACCAGGTTTTCTCTTTCTCATATGGAAGGTTCAAGGAATACTAGATTTAAGGAATCAGAAAGCTGCTTCTCTTTTGGTTTTTAGACCCAGAATGCTTTTTTCTTGCTCTGTATTGCAGTGCTGATCTAGGATCATAGTCCATGCCCATAGGGTGTTCCCTGCACAATCTTTTGCTGGCAATGAGGGTGAGTGGCCGATAGCAGATCTTTGCTCGTTTCTTCTCACATGTGGGACTCCACCAGTGTTGGTACCGTAGCAGGTTTGGCTTGTAGAAATTGAAGAAGTGAAACATAACCGAGAACTGATCTACATTTCATTTCAGTGTGGTGGTAATCATGCCTATGTGTTCTTTAGATAAGTCAGTTTGCTCTAATTATAGAAATGCAGAAAGACAAAGTTAAAATACAAGTGTGTTATGGTTTAACATGTATATTTTTCAGGTGTATGTTTTATAGAATATATTCATTAAATATTTTTCTACCTAATTTTCCAATAAGATGTTGCTCCTTTTTTCATTAAAATATATATGCAAAAAAAAAAAAATAGAAGCAGTTTGTGTCCATGATTGAAATGAGGCAGTACTTTTTGTTTAGATCAACCTAACGAAAATGAAAATATTTCTTAGTGTTTTTCATTCAGAGCTTGAGATTTAAATGTTTGAGTGGTGAGTGGTAAAGGAATGTCATTGCAATAACATTATAGTAGTAATTCTCTCAATATTAGATGTTTTTAAGGGCCAAGGGAGAGAAGAGAGAACCAAGTCCTGCATTTTTTTTTCCCATAAGATACTAAATCTTGGACGCAGAGTGAAATGAGTGGAACATGTTACAATCCACATGTGGTTGTGGCAAAGCACATATTAAATACTGTAGGTGCTGAAGGAATGTATTTTCCACTGCCTAAAGATCAGAAACAAATAATATGATTCATCTGACATACTGTATCCTTGAAGTTTTGGGAGGCTCGTGTAATCCTTGTCCCTTAGCCTCCATTATAGGACAGGTTCACTGTAAGATGGTACATCCATTTTGTGCACTTCATTTTTTTTTCTTCCCCTCTCGTTATTGGTGCATGTTCTTGCGCTCGTAAGGTGACATGCAAGAAGGGGATGTTTATTTACTTACCCCCAAAATGAATGTAAACATGCATTTATCAAAGATAAAAAACATGCTTCCCCAAAATACCTTGGGATTTTGGATTACCCGTAATGGAATTTTGAGTCTGGAGGAGCTTGGCGATAGCAAAAGAAAAATAACGGGTTTAGTAGCTTCTGATGAATCTTATTAGGTGACATTTCACAGGAGGTTTGTTCAGCAGTGAGGTTTTGCAGGACGCTTGAAGTGGATTCCTGGAGTTTTAATGCTCGATAGAGAAGAAACCCTTTGTAGTACGGTAGTGGCTGCTGCTCAGAAGGGTTCCTCCTGTGAGTAAATCTATTATGTTGCTTGTCAGCCTCAGGTTTTTGTTTTCAGTTGTGCTAACCAGGGTACCTACAGTTCTGTCCTTGCACAGCTTTGGGCAGCTTCAGGCACAAGTGGTTGCAGGGTGTTGCTTCATAAAATTCTCTTCTTTAGCTTTGGTATTGCAGGTCTCATCATGAATTTCTCACCATTGTGAATGAAAAGTGTTTTGATTAAATCATTGATTTTATATCTTCTCATCTGTATTAATAAAGCTGATTGGACTGTGCATATAATGTGTGTGTATTTTCTTTTCCTTCTGCAGGTTACCTTCCTGGAAAGCATTGCTTTTTGTGTGTAAAGATCATCTCTTGAGTTACTGCAACTGAGTTTAGAATGCTACTTTACTTGTGAATCTGATGGAGGAATAACCAGATCTCAGACTGCTGCACTGGAAGACTTTACAGGAAATACAAAATGTCGTCGAATAGAAGTCAGAACCCACATGGACTTAAACAGATTGGTCTGGACCAGATATGGGACGACCTAAGAGCTGGAATTCAACAGGTTTACACCAGACAAAGTATGGCAAAATCCAGATACATGGAACTCTACACGTATCCTAACTCCTAAGCCAGTTGGTACTTCCACTGTTGTTAGATGATTTTTTAATGTTTTCATTAACTTAAACTTAAAATTGTTTCATAACTAGTTGATTTATGCTGGTTTCTAAGCATGTATTTTTGCTTTGAAGATTTTCTGGCAGATGGGCAGAAACATTCTGTTTTCTGGAAAACTGTCTTTATAGTTATGTTTACCTCTAAATTTCAGGTTTGATTGCACTTAACTCTGACAGAGCAGATATTTAAGGTTTTTTTTTTATTATTAACAAGTTTAATTTTGAATACACAGTACACCAAATATTTGTACAAAAGGTGAATCAAAACAAAGTATAATTTCCTTTTCCTTTCTCTGTTAGTGCTCTTTGGCATTATGCTGGAGGTCTTATTTATAATAATGCCCAGTTACCTTAAAGTACGTTTTCTTGTCAACCTTATAGTTGTCCATTTCTCTGCAGAATTACTTGAGTTGACTTCATAATTTTCCAGATGAGGTGAGGGTGTGCCCATTGGCTCTCACTTGAATTTCCTGCTTGTATCTAGGAGCTGTTTAAGCTTCTCAACAGCTCCTGTACTGAGGATTAAGATACAAAAATGGCACTGTGTTCGTCCTCGTGTGCTCAGGCTGAATTACTCTATGGAAAATTTCAGGAAACTTGTTTCTGACAGGAGCGTTTAGGACCTTGCATCACTGGTTTTTAAGGAGTGGTAATTCCTCTTGCTGTGTTAAAGTTTCGGCTTATGGCTTGAGGACTTGGTTTGGAGCGTGAGAAATCCTACTTCTGTGCTCCAGCTATCAGGGAGCATGTAAAGAGATTTGATGAAAAACAAGGTGAAACTGCAATGTGAAACCACAACAGGGTGAAATCCCTCAGCTCTCCTCCTTTTGCATCTGTTGGTCATTGTTTGTTCTCAGAAATGTGTTTTTCTCAGGAGAGTACGTACTACTAAAGGTGAGGGTGTTGATGATAACAGCAAAGTACAGAGCACATAATAGAAGATTATTCACTATATGAAAATATGCCCTCTCTTAAGTAGTTAAGTAGTTTGGCCCTTAATTTACTTTTAAATAGTGTGTGTTTTGGTTTTATGGGTCTTTTTTAAAGGTTATTGTTATGATGTATAAATTAACATCTAAAATTCATGTTGGTGCTGGTTTGGAATTTCATATCAAACTTGAGTCCACCGTGAATTTTTTGAAAGATCAGAACTTTTTATGAAAGGAACTGTTGATGGTTATAAAACAATTCTGTAGTTCTCTGGACTCCCTAAGTGGAGGAGAGGAGTTTGTATCCTGGACGTGCAGTCTTGGAGTGAACGTGTAATCTTCTCTGTACGTGTGGAGTCGATGCCGCTAGGGAAGATAACGCACGGTCTGCAGAACGTTTGTGAGACGCCTCCTGAGTAGGCATGGGGACATGAAAGATGGTTGGGTTTAGAGTCAGAATATTCCCCAAAACTTGCAAGCCCCGTTTCTTTAAGCACTAGGTCTGTTGCTGCTCTTGACAAAGTGAAATGAATCTGCAGTGGTTGAGTGTGTGCTAGAAGCAAAAGTGCAGCAGATGATGTGAGGGATTTTTCTTTTTCTGCAAAGTACTTTTAACATTTAACTCCTGTCCTTGAGTTCTGTCAAGCAGTCCAGCTGAATACTAAGTACATCTTACAATGGCACTGTTGTGGGTTTTTTTCTCTGCTTTTGATGTTTCCAAACATCTGTGGGACAAAGTTGTAAAAGGGGTATATTGTCTATTACCTACTCACTTTCTTCTAGTTGCTGCTTCAGCAGCCATTGTTGGGCCAGAAACTTAGGACAATTTCTGTTGCTTTCATAATACATCGCATAATTTTAGTAGATAAGCTGTATTTTGTGACTGATTTATTAGTTTGATAACTCAGAATATTTGAAATTAGTTATGCCAGCAGTTTTGAATCAGCTTGACAGATAGGAATCCTATTTTCCATCTTACATTACGTGCATGTTCGACACTGTGTTTCGAAGAAAGTTATTCTTTATTCTCACTACCTGTTAGACGTAATATGTGTAGGGTATTTACTAAGCGACCATGCAAAGAGAGTCTAAAAGATTGTCAGATTGTATTTCAGGAGATTCTTGCTGTAGAGTGGCTTGCTTTGGAAAGCAGGAGAGACTGGTGTCAGCTCCAGCTGTAATGGATTTGCAGACCAGCCCTCCTTAGGGGAATGTCGAATGTGGCTGCAATTTGGAAACTTTGTGCTCTAGACAGCCTAATCACTTCCTCATCCTTTTTTTATCCTCTCTTTTTCTGTCGGTCTGTTGTTCCTCAAGTGGATTCTATTTCTCCTCTATAATTTAGAAGAGGAGGAGAACCATGCATACAAACAAAAGTGCTTTCACTTCTCTGTCTGCTCTCAAAGTTTCAGGCGGAGTTGATTGGAAGTGCGGAAGTTTCCCACCTGTCTGTATCAAGCAGTGGGATCCTGTATTTCGAAACAGCTAAAACCTGGATGTTCGTACTCAAGTGAATCTGAAAATGAAGGGAGATAACTCTGCCGTTGAGACAGCTTAGACCTCTGCCCCATCTTCACTGCTTCTCTCCCCTCAGCCCTCACCAGGGCCTATTTTTGTGTGGGACTGAATTCAGGCATTTTTTAAGTGCAAACCAAAGTTTATATTTAGCTGTTTTTCCTTGTTTTGCTTTTATTTTTTTGTATCTCAGCAGGAGCAAGTGGCTGTGATTATTCCAGAGGTTTTCTAGTTTCAGGAAAACTGAAGGGAGATAAACAAAAAGAAATTTGTTTCTAAATGATGAATCTAAGGATTCTCGTCCCTTCTCTGTATGCATTCTGGATTGATTTGCACTTCTTGTTTTAAGAGTGCTTTTTTTGACAGACCGGAGCATCCCTGAATGTTGCCTAGTACTCCATTTACTTTTTTGCTTCCTTATGCCCTGTTAGCTGTGCCAGAATGTGTAACCAGAAGAGCAGACCATTATAGAAGTTGTGGTATTTTTTGCTTACCACTCCTTACAAGATTATGAAGGTCAGTATGCTAAAATTATCTTCTGAGGTATGTTCTTCATATGCATTTCCTACTGCGAATTGAAGACTTATGTATAGAAACAGGATTCCTCTAGAACAGTACTTAGTGTGGAATAAATGAGCTTCTGTTTTTTTTTCTTCCCATGTGGAAGATTGACAAAGTCCTTTATCTTGATGTTTTTCTGTCACTTGCCCACCCAGATAGTTGAGCTATTTCTAGTACTGAAGGGTCCAGTATCTCCTGCAATAATAACATGTTATGACAGGCCTTACTACTAGCTAGAACTGAATTACACACCAAGCATTGACAACGTGCAGAAAAAAGAAACACTCCAGGAGGTGAAGTAGGTTTCTGGAGGTGGTAGACCTAAATCATTAATGCTATGAGGGAGTGGTTTTCCTTTGGTAAAAAGTAGATTAGAGGTTGTTAGCAAATGTCTGTGTTGTAAAAGTCTCTGGAGCTTCTCAGGAGGAAAAACGGCAGCTCTTGGTAGGCTGCAGCTGGGAGCAGTGACTCTGCTGTCCAGTCATTTTTTCTACCTAAAGCGAAGGGAGAGGTGGGAGGGAGCACCGAGCTTGGGTGCAGCAAGGTGTGAGCTTCCGTCCTGAGCCGCTGGCAGGAAGCACATTACTTCAGGAGGACTATTCGTGATGTAATACCAGCATGTTGGCAAGTCACGTGCCGTTGTGGCTGCCTCTTCTGAAACTAAACCATTTGATAAAATCCTTGCGCCGCTTGTTTTGGTTTTGTTCTTTCTTTGACAGTTTTTCACACTAATTATGCAGTAAGTTTGCAACATTTTCCTCAGAGGATGCCTGAGAGGATGAATTGAGATTTACATAATTTGGATGTAAATTCTGCATTGGAGAGAATGAAAGGATTTGGAGAATCTTTTTTTATATCTTAAACTGATACTCAGACCAGCTGATAGAATACCAGAAAGCCTTCATGCATGATATGAAACTATACAACTTTCGATGCCTTACACAAATACGAGTAAATTTTTGAAACGTCTTTCTTTAAGCACACTTGAACTTTTAATTTCAGTTTGAAATACCAAGGTGAACTTTGTGGCATAAGTTCATGATTTCACTTCACTTTCTTGGCTATCAGAACATAATCTGATAAATGTTATTTTTAAGAAATTTTACACCAAAGCAGTCTCTTTGTTCAGTTTTAATAGTTAAAGCCTAATTTGGAAAAAAAAAAACCTTTAAATATTTTTGGTGATATTCATTAATAATGAATAAGACTTCTATTTACATGAAACAGGAAGCTGTCTTTAATTTTTTGGTTGAGAGAAGATGCTGATGAGGAAGAGCTGAGAAGTGAACATTACTGCAGAAGGGTTGGGTTTAAGGTGTCTGCAATGTTCAGATTGACTTTGAAAGGCTTTTATTTTTGTCTGCATAGAAGTCTCAGGGTCAGTTTTAGAGATTCCTTTAACACATTCAAGTAGCAGTGTTTGACTCAAAGTTATTAAACTTTATGTAAAAAGAAGGAAAATGGCTACACTTATAAGAAAGCTTTCTTGACTCGCACCACTAAGTTGGATTCTCCAACTCTGGTTATTTTTGTTTTTGTTTTGTTGCTTACAGTGTTGTCAATAACTTCTGAAAACATTATTGATTATTTTAAAATACGTTTCAAAAGTATTATATAAAACAAGGTTTGGTGAACGTTAGGTTGTTCATTCCTATTTTATGTGCCATCTTTTACCTGCATCTAAACTTGTTTGGGTTGGTTGAGGTTTTGTGATGAAATGGTAGTTACTGATGCTGCTTTTCACAGAGTACCAGTAAGTGCTGTGATGATGGGAGGTTATTTAACCTGTGCCTTATGAGGGGGCAGGTTGCTGAGAGAGCTGTGAGTGAGGAGCAGGGGGAAAGATGGGAGTTAAACAGTGAGTGATGAAGGGTAACATGCTTGCAAATGGGAAGAGCTGGAGGACCTGGGATAGCCCAATTCCTGGTGATTTGTAATGCAGAAATACAAATATCATTCTTGCTTCCTCATTGCAGAGATTTGCTGGTACTTAGGCACTGCAGTGTATTTTCTTCCAGGGTGGGCTGTGCTCTTCCTGCATGAAAGAGATTGCGGGGAATTTGGGCAGTGCTGGTTTTAAACCTGGGAAGCTGTTCGGCTTTCCTCGGAGATGAGTTTTCTCTGAGCCTTCCTTTCACTTCAGCGTCAAATTGTCCAAGGTCACTTTGGATACATCAGAGCAACCTCCACTGTCTTCTAGGATTAATCCTGTTTAGGTTCCACGTGATATTTCATAGCATCTCTCTTGTGCTGGTTAGTGCTTTTAAGGAATGCCAAATTGGAAATAAATGTGTTTATATGTTCTAAGAGTGCTCCATCGGCAGTAGCCTGCCTTTGCACTTCATACTTTTGTGCCTAGAAATGCAGCTATAACTGCAGGTATCGTTTTGTGTCTATTTATAAAGCTTACTGCTTTGGTTCCAAAGATCTGCTAAATATGTTTTTAAGTAGTGCAGTTGATTGTTTGGTTATTGGTTCTGTGTTTGATTTATTTTTTTTCTTCCCTGTGTTGATCGCTGGCTATTCTACCTGCTGTTTATAGGTACCAAGAATATTCTGTGCAAAACCAATTTCGGATGATGCAAACTACTTTAAACTTGAAAGCAACATATGCTAATGGTGACTCAGACTTCCTGGCATAAAGATAGACACTTTATATATGGTGTGCTTAAAAATCTGTATTTTCCTGCAACTCGAATCTTCTCTGCTTTTCCTTTGAGTTTATGCCATGGAGATGGCAAAAGGAAATTATCTAGAGGCCTTTGGATGATTTCTGCTGCACCTGGTTTCTTGAGTCTCCACATTAGGCAACGTGAGCTTAGGTCTGTTTGGATGCAGAGAGCAGCTCCTCCCATCCTCTGCCTCCATCTTTCTGTTAAATGCTGATTGCTTAAAAACAGTGTAAGAGAAAATTGTATAAAAACTAAAAATGTAAGAAACTTCCATGTTTGAAGTGCCTCTTCTGAAAATAATTTATTTTGGCAACCACTTGTTTTCAAAAACTTTGCACAAAGTTCCATTGTCTGTGGCTTGTGAAAGCTTAGGAAAATCCACGCGTGTGTGTCCGCTTCCCTTAGAGGCCTTATTTAGGCACGGAGTGACCACGTGTGCTGTAATTTGCAGGGCATGATCTGAATTGAAATTTTAATCCCGACGAAGAAAACATGCAAGTCTTGCTAAATATAGAGAGCCTGGCTGTTTATATTAGGGGTCGTTTTACAGCGCTGCGCAAATTCCATGCGCTTTTTCCTGCCCGATTCCGCTAACAATGTTCGAGTTTGATGCCCTCGTCCTGGCCTGGCTCGTGCCTGAAGGAAAGCGCCTTTCGCGGGAGCCCGGCTGACCCCGGCTCCTGCCCGCGGCCGGTGCTCCAGGTGCCCATCCCGAGCACAGCTTGATTCATTTCTTCACTAGACATGTGAAATAGCCACGCGATGCCTGAATGTGACCTCATTTAAAACGCTCAACGTAATCGGTGGAAAAAAACTAGTTAGGAGGTGGCTTCCTGCAGTGTCTTGCTCTGTGCTCTAATGAAATTCAGCTTAGATGGAGCTTTGTTGTTTGGGCTTCCCTTTTGGCTTTACATGTCTGACTCATTCCACTGCTGCCAGGTTTTTTTTTAGTAAAATGTAAGGAAAAAAATAGGGAACTCATGTGACCTTATGAAAAGGCAGCCAGTTGTTTACCTCTAGCAGTGCAGATTTCTTTATAAAAGGAGACCCCTAAAAATCATGGGCCAATGTGAAAGCGTTATTTTACCTATCAGCGTACAGTGTGCTGTTAGTTGAATTTTGGCACGTTTGGGTGGAGTGGTTGCGCTGAGGACAGCCTTGGTGCTTCCCAGCCGGCCTTTTGATGTGCGCAGGAGGCTTCCGCGCTGCGGCTGTCGGAGTGTTTCCCACTTCCTCTGTGCTGACACAGGAGTTTGCTCAGCAGAGTAGGGGGGAAAAGGGAAAATGGTTATTTGCAACCTCAGTCACTTCCCCAAAGCAAATCGCCGTTAGCACAAGTGCTTGTGCTGCTTGAAAAGCAGGTGGCCGGGCTGGGGGAAAGGCCCAGCCAGTGGGATGAGCGTCAATATCATCGTTCCCTTCATTGGGAATGATCTCCTGCGAGACCATCGTTTACTTGAGGATTTTGTTGTCTTTTGCACTGTCCAGCTTTAGCAACTGAGTCAAGATTGTCAAAGTCATTGTAAATGGATTAGAGTACTGGATACTAAGGTGGTAATATTATTTTTGGAGCAGTTTTGGGATGCTGCTTGTGCTGCATTTGAGTTTTTCAAAAAGGAATGAAGTTCTGGAAGAGATTTCTTCTGAAATTGCACAATGGAGAAGTGTAATCTTCTACCTTACATTAAGTCATTTAAATTAAAATTTGATTTCTCTATTATCATAGGAATGGTATAGAATTTCGAAAGAAAATTATCTTAACCTGCCCTTCCACTAGGTGCTAGACCATGTCTCAAGGTTAGCAGGTAGAAGTTGGGAGCAGCAGCGCAGCTTCCCCCTAATACAGAATGGTTTGTTAATAAATTAATTGCCACTTATAGTAATGCGTGAGCTGCTAGGCAGAATTGTGCCGGTGCTGCCAAAGATGCTTCCTCACGACTGCTGGGATATTACACGGCTTCCAAATGGGGCAGCAATTGAGATGAGTTTGCTTCGTGCAACCTGCAAATCCTTCTGAGAGGATTTTCCTCGTGGTTTGTGGCCGGCCTGCGATGCACTTTGCAGTGAACGGCACAATTCCGATTTTGCTGGGTTCCCTTGTGCTGCTGGTTTGCTTTAGCAGGTGGGCACACACGTCGAAACAAGGTGTGTGAGAGCTTTCTTGTATGCATAACATACATGTATAATACGTGTTAAGGATCAAGCTGGCTGCTCTTAGAGACCTCCAGCTAGGCAGAAGCAGCCACGTGTAAGTTAGATTTGACCTGCATAAAACAGGTCTGAAAGGGAGCGTTTCGGAAGCACCGTGCTGAGTAGTTGGGCTCGTGGTAGGATGACCAGCAGGGAAAGCTGTTCCTGTGCCTGGCCTGTTTCAGCCCCAGCTCTGAGGAGGCTGCTGGCACGCCTGGGGAAAAGATCCTAGTCTCTCAGTGTCTAATAGTCTCCAAGTGTTTTGGTAGAAAAATGTATGAGATTGGTCAGAAGGGGTGTATCTTTCAACCTTGGTGTTTTATTATTCTAGAGACGAGTGGGATCATTCTTTAAGGAGTCCAG
Organism: Rhynchotus rufescens; assembly: GCA_032273925.1. Classification (NCBI taxonomy): domain Eukaryota; kingdom Metazoa; phylum Chordata; class Aves; order Tinamiformes; family Tinamidae; genus Rhynchotus; species Rhynchotus rufescens. The sequence goes on from JAVCKT010021974.1 coordinate 19,100, forward strand.
GAAAAATGCTTTCATCTGGAACTACTGCAAAAACTGCAAGCATTACCCTGTTTTGGCACTGGTTGAGAAGCCACCTGGGGACAGGGGAGCTGGGGGAAGGAGGCGGCAGCGCTGACAGCTTGGTACTCGTGAGCCAGAGCCCTGAATTCCTCATTTAATGATGGGGAGGCTCTCCATGCCTGATACATGCACACAAATTAAGTGCCTTAAACCTTGAGGTAAATTCCATTCTTGTCTCTGGAAGAGGGTTATACGCTAAGTTGTTATATGCTAGAACATGACTAAAATGAGGAATTCTGGGATGGAAGCATCAATGGCAAAAGGAAGGACGATGCCAGGAAAGCTGGACAAACAAGTAGTGAGCTAGGACATAAATGACTGGTGGAGAATAAAGCTTTGGTTGCCAAACACAAATTGAGATTTTACTATATTGGTTAATAGTGTGGGGAAACAAATTGCTTCTCACCTGGAAGGGGCAACAGGTAAGACTTAAATGTGCACTTTTCAACAAGAGGGGATGTTAAGCCTAGAATGTTATTCTGTTGGACACAGTGAGACGACTTTCCTTTCTACTTATGCCAAAGACCATGAGCGTCCTGCTACATAGTGTGGAGTGCATGCTCATCTGAAAATCCAGTTTAAGGATCTAACTTATATGCGAAGCCATCAGTGTAATTTTAAAAGAAATTGGAAGGGAATTAATTTTTTTTTTAAGATTTTTTTTTTTTCTCTCCTTCTGGAGAGTTATTGTTCCTAGACTACAAATAAGTCTGTTTATAAAAACTCCTAAACATATTGTGTATTTTGTTTTTCTAATTCCCTCAGTATTTAATTTTGCTTTAGATTTTTAACTTAGTGTGCTGACCTTTCTGAAGGGAAAAGTGAAAAACAAATCTCAGCAAGATACTGATTCCTAATATACAGCATACAGTGGAGAAAGTCTGTCTGGCACTGAGGGCCTAGTCTAGTGATTAAACTACAGGTTCTGGGTCAATAAGTCCCATCAGTAAGAAGGGCAGTGCCTGGTGGCTCTGTTCTTCTGTGATGCTTGTTTGCTGAACGAGGCACTTTGGTGATCTTTGCAGTAACATGCAAGTCCTGATGCAGCCAATTCTGAGGACTGCTAAGTTGGTTCCTGCTTTGCTGAGTTCCTTTTAGGACACTCAGCTAAATCAAATAAATTCAAGTTTCATCTTAAAAATAAGCTTACCCGCAAATTCCACTGCTTTTCTTTGGTCCTGTTGTTGCGTACAGAGTCAGGTAAGTTTAATTTGTAGTGTAGTGTCTTCGCGATGTGAAATGTTCCTGTTGCTGATAATTCTGCTTTAACATTTCTTTTTTTAGTTTTATGTAGATTACTGTATCTGGCAACATTTTAAGGTTAGGTTGCTGTTTTGGGGCATTCTGAGCTCATCAGAACCAGTGTACCAGTTTTTGTTGCATTTTTGCTCGTGCGCGTACACTCCTTAACGTTGCTGCCAGTCACGTCTATAACTACTGCACCAGCGTACACCAGTCCAACCAAGCGCGGGGAGCTGGGGTACCCCCGTCGAAGTCAAAAAAGGGCCAGACCCCCGGTGGGGCGCAGTTCGTTGGCTTGGAGCTGTACAAACGTCTCAAAGAGTTTCTGAAGAACTACCTGACAAATCTCCTGAAGGTAAGGGGGGGACCGTGGATCAGCTCGAAGCTGTAGCGCTAAAAGCTGGCGGTGGAGAACTTCCATTGCAGAAGTTGGAGCTAGATGCAGCTGCTGGGAACAAATTAAGAGAGCCAAAATATGTATTTTTTTTCTTAAATATTCTGTTAGCTATTTGTAAATGTCATATGCTTTGCCGTGTGTGTAGAGCAGTCATTGAGCGAACCCGAGAGTTTTGTTTCACCTTACTGCTGAAGCAGTGTTTGTAGAGATAACGTTAACTTGGATAAAAACATCAACTGCTTAAACTCTGCCTGTAAAAGTACAGCTAGACTTTATAACCAATAGCCAGCATATTAATAGTGCTAGGAAAAATTGGGGGGGGGTTGCTGATGATGTT
>JAVCKT010021976.1:0-29483 GCA_032273925.1 Rhynchotus rufescens
ACGCAGCCCTGTGCCACGTGCTCTAGGTGACCCTACGTGAGCAGGGGGGTTGGACTAGATGACCTCTGATGTCCCTTCCAAACTTAAGCATTCTATGATTCTATATGACGACCACTGTAATTTTCTCAAGATAAAATTAAGGTGATGGTTCAGACCTATCTGAAACCTAAGCTTTTTTTTTTTTTGTAAATAATTGACTTATTATCTGAAAGGATCATTCCATTTACACTACAGCTCATTAAAGTTCATATCATTTACACTGCCTTTTTATTCTTTGCCAGTTCTGGTCTTTCCCTGGTGTATGATAAATATGTCTTCTTCACAAATGCCTACACATGGAGTGAATGCAGACTTGACTCTGTAATCTGGGTTATCATGTGTTTCAATTCTGTTTATCATGTTTCTAAACTTCAGAGCAGAAAGGAGACACAACAGAAGAGAATGGAAGGGTGAAACAGCCCCTTTGTCTGAGCCGAAGCCCTAGCTGAAGGTGTGCTAGGTTCAACATAAATTCTGCAAGCATAGGTCACTTCTACATCATTCTTGCAGGTCAAAGTACACATGCTGGTGTGTGTTTGCACACCTATGTTTGTACATCTACATAAATGTGTAGAGGCAAGTCACCTTCTAGCAGCTGGTCCAAGGGGACGTTGCCACCAGCTGGGTCAGAGTTCCTTGCAGCAGGCTTTGTAACCATCCTGAATGTGGAAAACATAAAACCTCGGAGGTTTAGTCCCATCTTTCCAAGGAGATATTGTTGAGATAGTAATTCTAGCTAATGTGTATGGCCCTTAGATTTTCTGATTGCCTTTGACTTCTTGCCCTCCACTATGAAGTTGCTTGGTGAACATCCTAGCCAAATAAGCCAACTGACTGGTCTTTTTCTCCTCACTGTTACTGCATGTCAAGCTGTGATACTTCTCTGTGGTATTGACATAAAACAGATACCATCCTTGGAAGTACTCAGCTGAACAAGAACACCTCTTCCCTAGCATTTCAGGAAAGTGTCTAGAGTCCTAATTTTTCTTCCCTTATTTTTACTTACTAAAGCACTTAGCTTTTTCAAGTGGAGACTAGGATCTCACTTCTGTTTTTAAGCTTTATTCTTCCATCTGGTAGCTCCATTCAGTTTAGCTATCCCATCAGATCACCTGAAAAAAAGAAAAAAAAAGATAAAAGATAAAAAAAGAAATAAAAAAGAAAAGATTAAGTAAACAACAAACTCAAAATCATGGAATAGTTAGCAGTCCCCACATAGACAACATTTATATTTAACTACTGTACATAGAACCAAAGCATACCCTGAAAAAAAGCAAGCACTCTACATATAAAAATTTAAAACCACATTGATAACCCATCTGGCATCCTCCTAATTATGAATCTCTTAGTGGAGTAATATTCCCTTTAGAAGCAAAACAGTAAATACAACAAGGGAAACATGATTATTAATTTTTTTTTGCTCTGTCTTTCAAGACAAGCGCTCATTCACATGTGCACCCAAAATCTTTCACAACTGGAATTTATTGAAGTACAGACATAACACAATGCCTACTAATTAAACATTTAAGAAAGAAAAAAATACTCTATTCTTCATCAGGAGACTATGTTAATAGGTGCTTCATAATAAGGATTGTGTTTGAACCCCAGCTGTCTTGGCCTGCAAATAGAGTAAAATAGAAACCCTCAGCTTTTCCCTTTATCGTTATGCACCAGTCTACCCAGTCTAGGCTTCATAACATCCAACCATCTTGTGGTGACAAAGCACAGTCCTTGATTATCTGTATAGAACTTATTTTCCTTTCATAGGAATGCTGTTTTATTGATGGCTCTACCTATATATGAAGTTTCTCAGCAGTCATGAGCTTCCTTTCTTCTTGTCTGAAAGACAGCAGGAGATAATAGTGACTTTTGGGGTAGATGTGTCCCAGGTCTTTGGGAAGAGGGCACACATTTTTCTGTTTTATGCTATGGATAATAATGTCTTGAATAGCTGCTACCTGGAAAGTAAAGCTGATGGTTTGAGTGAATGTCATTAAGTCTTTACTAAAGGCTAGATTTTTTTATTCATATCAAAACTTTTTCCTTCTAAAAGATGCAATGAAGGAAGCCCTGGAAATGAGGCTTCTCCTTTAAAAATCCCCTTCACTGTCTGTCAGAATTAGGAGAAGCAGAAGATCCACCCTGTGAACTCCTTGTATCTCTAGTTACATGTAAGCAATGGGATATCAGACCTTGCATTCAAATACATGGCCACTGCACACAGAGGGGTTCATCTATGTTGACGTCTTTGGGATCAAATCTGAAGGCAAACACATCTGAAGCTGCTAGGGAATGACATGTGTTCTCTCCACTTCCTTCATCTCCACAATGTCCAGTTCGTCATCTTCTGCTCCTCAGCTTGCTTGGGGGTGATGGCAGTGGCAGTCTATAGGAAGAGTATCTGGCCAAAGGAGGATCCCTAGGGGCATCAGGTCTAGCTGCATACAATCTGGGAAGCAAATCTTCCATGGAGGGATGAGGAGAACAAAATAGCTCCATGATTTGCCTCTAATTAGATAAAGGGACTGAGCAAGAACCACCCCCCAACAGAAACTTTTACTATCAGTCAGAGATTTTGACCGCCCAGCATGGCACAGCAGAGAAGGGATCTACTGTATACTTTGAGAGCTAGATCCTTAGCGATATTTCAAGCCAATGTTACTCAACTTCTCTAGTCTTTAAACCTTTGATTTCTGACTTTTGTCCCCAGTAAAACACAGAATTCCTATGGCTTTTACACCGTTCTTCCTCTGCTGATATCACTCACTACTGTACTATGTACTCATTACATACTGCATCGTGCCAAGCTGCTTCTTAGTGGTGGATTGGGCACTTCCCTGTTTTACATACCCTTTTAGCCATCCTTTCTCTCTGAATTTCTCTCCACCCCCACTCTGTTCATGTGGATATCTCTGAACTTGATAGCTCGACAGACTGAGCTGCTCAATATCGATTACCAGCTTTAAGAAATCTTTTGAGTTCAGTCATAGGCTTATCTGCTTTGGTTGTCACATGGTCAGGGATGATGGCATCAATACAGATTATGAATCCATCTCAGTGTCCTATAAATCTGCAAGTTTCCCTGTTTCAACCTTCTACCACCCTAAACCATCTTAGTAAGTTCTGCTGGGCAGTGAGAAAGGTTCAGAGTGTGCTAAGCAGTAACATTTAGCCTGTACAAAGACTGGGAAATGAAAAATCCAAGAGAGGCTTAACAATGCTCTTGCTCTGACATCTGCTCCCAGCAAGGGCATCTAGGGACCTGCCGCACAGGTTTTTTTTTTTCCTTAAAGATGATCACCGTGAATGTTGCAACAAATAATAATGTAAAACATTTTGACAGCCAAGTAAGCCATGAAACATTAAATCTCCAAGGTCCATATGCTCCCCTCTGTTAATGCAAGTGGAGAGGAGGAAAAACCTTGTGGAAGCTGGCAGGGAGAAGCAGTGTTGTGCCACATCACACTCCCTCATTCCTCTCAGGTTTTCATTTTCTGCCCCTGGAGGTAGGGATGGGGGTAATGGAGGGGGAAAACGAATACCTTGCTGTTTTCTAGGTGTTATCCTCCTTCACACTTAGAGGAGCTATCTCAAGAGGAGATGGCTTGCAACTCTGAAATCCAGTAGCTCATCTGTGGTTTTGAGGAGCCCAAGGAAACCTGACTCAAAGGAGAGTGGCCAGGAGAGAAAGAGATGCAAGTCCTTCAGGTCAAGACACAAGATTTTTATGAGTGCTTTGAGATATGCAGGTCACTTGCTGGCCTCAGATGGCTTCCCTGCAAGCCAGCTGTTTGGGAAGAGCTTTGCCACCCACAGCTGTCATCTCAAAGAAATACTATGAATTTCTTCGCTCTTCTTAAGAGCTCCAGTTCTTTCTCCTTACTCATGATCCCATCTTCAGATGAAAAAAAAAAAAAAAAGTAATTCTAAAACAGAGATAAATCTTGGAATGGTTTGTATTCTATTTATCTAGCAAAGATCCCCCACATAGCCCACTCAAATGGAAGGTACTGGTCGTGAAAAAATAGAACAAAGGCTTATCAGGCCCTCAGCGGTTTGTGGTGCTAGCTTGGGCAGTGCATCCTAGTTTCTGCTGCCACTGCAACCTGAGAGAGTGATGTGTAATGGCACACTCCAATGCAAAAGACTCGATACCTATTTGCAACCAGCTGATGTGGGTCAAAAAGTCTTTGTGACTGCAGCAATGACCATTAACTCCTTTACCACCATATGGTCACAGATGGGACAAGGATGGGACTCTGTGGGATGTCCCTTAGCCATAACAGTTTTTTTTTTTGGTCACTGCAGTTTCTACATCTATATCCAAGGAAATGTTGCGGCAATTAGAGTATTGATAGGAGTGTTGGCCATACGCTGTTTCAGCTTTAGGTATAAGTGGATCATATTGCAGCACTAAAGCACCTATGAAGTGACAGTTCGTTAGAGATGAAAAGTCAAAGATTTTTCTCAGCAGAGAGGCCAGACAAATCTCAGTTCAGAATTATCTGTTCCAAATATTCACTATTTCAGGAAATTAATAGATGTCTCCTTTTCCACAGTGCGATACAATTACAATAAAGCTATTGTGCATTGCTATGGCTGTGGGGTAGCGCTCCCAATCAGCACTGCAGCTCCGCTGTCTTGAGATCAGGCAGGAAGGCACGGCCTCTGTCCCACTGGCTTTGCAGCCAGATACCAGCACTTCCAGAAAAACCTGAAATGCAGCTAGCAGAAAGCAGACAAGAAATAGAATTAACTTGTTTCCAGCCTTGCTATGGGTGCCTAGATTCTTGCATGAGCCTTTAATGATGAGGTAGGTACTGACTTTGGTGCCTAGAGAGACAGAAGAGATGAAAATCACCTCTCGGTCCCCTGGGGTGCCGAGTACCGTGAGCCCAAATGAGGTGAGCATTTACATGTACACCCGACTTAAACACCCTAGTCACTGATGCCGGGAGAGGGCTACCTGCATGGGGTGTGGGGCATGCTCAGCACCTCTCCAGCATCACCATTCAGGAGGTTTCTTCTTCTCACTGGGGATCAACAGGCAGCTGGAGTGCACATGAACAGCAAGAGCCTTCCTGGGCAGCTAGCAGGGGAGGTAACATTCCTGGGGCGTCACATGTCTGATAGTTGGTAATAGGTGAACACACTCACGTGTCAAATGATAAATATTCAGTATCTCTCAGTATTAATTAATCATTATGAGTGAAGAAATCAAAGATCCCATGGGGAAAAGCTGCATTGTGGCATCACACAAGGAAAACTTTTTTTTTTTTAAATAAAATGAATAGAATTATCTTCATTAATTCAATAACTACAGAAATATTTACAGTGTAATTACCTCCATTCTTTTTCTGGTCAAATATTATTTTTAAGGGCTTCTTGGCATCGAAGAGCCTCATTCTTTTTAAATCCTGACCCAGTGTCAGGAAGAGAACAGACCTAAGTCTCTTAATCTAATGGCTGTTAGCGGGGGTGACTACTTTAGCAGTGCTCGTCTGAAAAATGAACTTTGCAATAAATGACCTTCAGAGAAGAAGACTATTCATGTTAATTAGTAGCTCTTTTCAAGCAGGATTCATATATGCATTAGGCTATGTCATTTTGAACAATGCCATCATTGTAGTAAACATCAAGACAAGACTCAAGTATAGTTATCAAAATTTTAGAAAACTCTAGTTAGATTTTTTCCCCCTAAGATTATGAGTTACGATTACTGATGCGTTGTACAATAGGATCTCTCCTAATGGCTTTTAGCTTTTGCCACTGCCAACTTTTATATTTAAAACCCATACAATTATGGACCATTTATAAGCATTATGAGGCTCTCTATCCTCCTCACCCTGTTTTTTTGCACTGATTCTTACTGATTCAAAGTAGTTTTAAATCCAGCAAATCAAATGCATTTTGCTCAAAACATAACATTCATTCTTACAAAGCCCACTTTATTCTTATTATTACTTATTGCTTATTATGCATATTTAATTTAAGAATGCATATTCTCCATTAAAAAATTAAAATATTTTGAAGTAGTGGAAAGTGTTTATTTTGGTTAGTTCCCTTTGATTAACCACTAAAATGTGGATGTGTTCTTTCTAAAGCACGTACATAACAAGTACTGAAAAGGGCAAAAAGATTGCCAAGAGGAACAATTAAAAATATATATATAATTCATGACCAAAATAAAAGACATGATTTTTACCCAGTTTATGTCAAAATGGGATAAGAGATAGTCACAGCATAAAAAAAAAATCTGCTCTCTGGGGAGAGATAAACTTAGTACAACAAATCTGATTTAGAAAGATGCTATTAGAAGATACAGTAGACAGAAGAGCATGTGGAAGGAAATTGCATAATTGTGACTCTACGTGTATTTTGGGCTATATTTATTAATTGATTTGTTTAATCCATTTAAAGTGTATCTTTCCTGCTGCTGACCATCGAGCACAACATTCTTATTACAAAAAAAAAAAAAACCTAACTAGCCTCACTAGCCCCAAAACATACATTCCCTACTAATTAGAGAATTAACAATAAATGTATTGTGGAGTAGCATTTTAGCAATTTGTTTAATGAAGAAAGTTGTTTGTGTTCCAAAACAATTAGCTAACAAAGGCAAAATGAACACATATTTATAAGACCAATGTATAGCATTTATTTGGAACCTCACAAGATTTCAGAGAAGGTGAACAATTCAGCGGAACAAGCAAACTGTGATATCGGGCTCATCATAATTAAGTGGCACATCCACAATATTCATTATTCGTGACTTGGAGGAGTTGCCGGACGCTGCCTGCTCTCTGGCCTGAGCCGAGCACCTGAGCTCCTTTCAGAGATGGGGCAAAAGGCCTATCCGCGCTGCCTTGAAGCCATATCTGTCCCTCCAAGGGTTTCCACTGGCCAGGACCAGCAGGAATCTGCTCAGCAGAGTGGCTTTGCTCAGTCTTCCTCATTAGAGGCCAAGCTTTCCTCATGGATTGTGTCAGGCCGGGCACCTAACTTCCCACCATGAACTCCCTCAACACTAAGTGCATTTGGGTTCTTCTCCCCACCAGGGCAGCCCTTATTACAGGAAATGAGGGCTAGCAAACTAGGCGGCCCTAGTTTGGAAACTAGACCTAGCAAGGAAAATCGGGGCCTAGCAATGAGGCTGGCAATCAGGAATTTGTGGTACTGTAAACTCTACTCCCCTCTGATTTTGATGACCATTCCAACGAACAGCGGTGGTTTATCTATAGCTGCCATTTTATTTAAGCTCTCAAAGCCTGTATAGGGCAGGCAGACATTTTGCTTTCAATCTTTAGCTATTTCAAGAAAAGACAGAAAGTAAAAATGCACACTTAGTTGATCTTCCCTGCTTGCTGTTTGTGTGTGTGTATATGTATACGGTGTTGTTGTATTTGTTCTTTGGAGAAATGAAAAAGAATGGACCAGATGTGGGATTCATTTTGTCATATTCAATCTGCACAGAATTCAAAAAAAAAAAAAAAAGATTCCTTTATTTTCTCTCTTCTGAGAAAACATCTTGAGTTCATTTTGTTCTGTTCATAACTTGTAGAATTAGGGCTGGAAAGGTACTTCAAGAGCTCATCTTGTCCATCTTCCTGCCTCAAGGCTGACTCATGCCCATGCTCTACAACAGCACACTGAAGTTAAACATGATAATAACCTATTTTCATAAAAACATTGTAATAGAAGGCAAAAGGTTAAAAAATAAGAGGCTAAAGATAGAGGAAAAGGTTAGAAAGTAAAAGGTCAAAAATAAGCTGGTAACGTGTTGTGACTTTGCAACAGGATTTAACACTATTCCTCAGGCATCAGCAGTAGCAGCATGCCCAATGTGGGACGCTGGCCCTTTGGCTATTCGATGTTCTCAGATCATGTACAACTACAAGGTGATAAGGTAGATACGCAACTTCAAATGAGATAGCTCAGTCCTCACAATAACCCTACAGCATTTGCTCACTGGCCAAGTAAATGGTCAGACTACCCACTCCAGGTTCCTCCAAGGTCTGCTCAGCTGCAGCATGGCATTGATTCCCAAAGCAGAAATCACGCTTAACCAATCTGAGACATTGTACCATGAAAAGAATGCCTGAATAGATACAGGGAGAGCAGTGTATGTTCTCTACCTTGACCTCAGAAAGGTTTTTGGTGCTATCTCCCACAGCATCCTTCTAAGCAAGCTCAGGAAGTATAGGCTAGATGAACAGATAGTGAGATGGATAGAAACAAAACAAAGCAAAACAAAGCAAAGCAAAACAAAAAAGGCCAAACTCAGAGGATTGTGATCAGTGGCATAAAATCTGGTTGGAGGCAGTAACTAGCAGTGCCCCGCTAGGCTCAATATGGGGTCCAGTCCTACTCAGCTTCTTCATTAATGACCTAAATGATGAAGATTGCACTTTCAGTAAGCCTACAGATGACACAAAACTGAGATGAGTAACCGATACAACAAAGGGCTGTGTTGTTGTTAAGATGGACCTTGATAGCCTGGAGACATGGAAGAACCTTGCAAAGTTCAGTAAAGGGAAGAGCAGAATCTATAGATGGAGAGAAAGAGTTATAGAATCTTTAGGCTCTCTGAATGTAGAGCCAACCTATTCCATCTGCCTCCATTATTTGAAAAATGTGCCTCTAACATCCTACCACCATTAGAAATATGTACCACTGTCTGTGGCTTTTCCCAACTGCATAATATATGCTTTGGTATTTTGCATTACTCTACAACAAATATTTTAGGTTTCATTTTTTTCTCTTTTTTTTTTTTCTGATGCTATGGGATAAGCACAGCCAATACAAACTTAGGCAGGCTTGATGACATGACCATTCAGTTCTTTGAATTTAGTGCCTATTTTGAAATTTTCCCCGCTCAAGATGTTTTCAGAAGTCTATTTTCCAGAGCCTCGTTTCAGACTTGGGTGCTGCCAAGCCATCCTCTTGAATGTTTAACTGTTTGTGCCCTCCCTGGCATGGCTGTGCTCTGGGCCAGCTAGAGTAGCTCCCAAAAATAACCCGCCTGGGAAACAGCCAGGCAAGGAGTGGGGAGGAAATGCTGACTCTGTAATAAAGAATGAGAACTTGTCCTCAGTCTAATGCAGTGCTGTCACAGCCCAGAGCAATGCAGCTTGAAAACTGCAAAGAGAGCAGGGAGAAGGATCACCTAAAAGCATGAGAAAAAAAGAAATGAGGTCTGGAGCCTTGGCAGGTGTAATCACAGCCTTGACTGGGTGAAAGGAATTGGCTTCTCTTGGCAATTAGGAGCCTGGGAAGAGTGAACAAGGAGAGCAGAGGCGTGGAGGAGAAGACAGCAAAATCATGACTGTGGCCCAACACCACAGAGCAACAGGGCCCGAGCTCCCTGCAGCAGTATATCAGACCTACTGGATCTCACTTGCCTGCAGCTATGCTAACTGGCAGTGGGAGATTTGGAGAATTTAATGCATGCAGTAGATTTTACAATGAAATCCTATGCTGGGTAACTGCTGACATGGTGTCCATATATTTTTGCTATATGGACACAGACTTGTGTGCTATGGATTTACATTTTTGGGTCTGGATTCTGCAAACTGAATTTCAAAGGGGCTTTTGTGTTCCTTTAAGGGCCACTTACATTTTATGCACCCTTCTGAATTTGAATCTGGGTGTCTGTCAACTGTAAAGAATGTCCTAGACCTGTAGGAAGTCCTGACCATAGCCCATTTAATGATATTTTAACACTGACTTCTTACAGTCAGGAATTTACTCATGGAAAAACTCTTTGGCCCCTTAGCAGCTGTCTCAGAGATTTCTTCTGCAACCAGAAAGAGGAAGGTTATGCTTGATGGGATAACATGGTGATATCAGAATAACTCCTGCTTCTCCCTCTCTTAGTGTGCATGAAGAGCTGGGATTTGATCTCACTGTCTCTATACTAGTGAGTAGGATCACTTATATTTCACTGGACAAAACTGAAATCTTGGCACTGCTGATAGAGAGTATCTCGAATTATAGTCTTCCTCTTTATACTCCAGAAAAACTAAGATGAGCATCTCACTCAACACATGCACAGCTTTATAAAGCTCTTCACTCTCATGCTGCACATCTCATTTTGGGTCTACTGTTCAGTCAGGGTGAAGAATGGGCATTTTTGTGATTTGTTTCTCTTTGCAGTCATACTGCTTAAATCTTAAGAGGCTATAATTTTTGATGTTCCATTGGATGCCATGCATTCTGTCATGACTGTTTTTAAACAAAACACACTTGCCTTCTATATCTAGAAGGCATCAAGATTTTAAAAATACCTTTTAAGAACCTTTGGCACCATTTAGAAAACTGATTGCATTTATGATGAACTGAAGCATCACATTAGGTATGAAACAAAGTAAAAGCAGATGGTCCATGCTCAGAGCACAAACTGTTGCCTTTCAATAGCATGAGTAAGGATGCAAGAATTTTTCAGCTAGATTTTTCCTCTTTGTAGAAAATCTAAGTGAACTATTTGCTATTAAAATACCTCTTCACAAGAAATAATGTTTTCGACCATTTGTAAAATACATTTAGCTTCAGTAACTGATAGAAAACAAAACTACCTTATGAACTGCTGGCTGTTTAGCATGTAAATTAGCTGGTTTGCTAGAATTGAATTTATATGCGAACCTTTCTACAAAATCCTCTTGTTTCTCTAACCCACTAATAAGATCAGGAGAACAATGCAAAACATAGATTAAGTCTGTCTTTCAGATAGAAACTCAATCTTGTTGCATAGAGTACAACCGTATTCCTTATAACAGAGAAAAGTCTTGTGAAAAAAATGGAAAGTACTTGTTATGGAGCCTGCTGTGACTCTTCATGTGCTCATGGTATGATTTAGGTACAAATTTTTAAATGATTGTGTGTGGTATCATGCTATTATTACAATAATAATTTAAATGAAAAGGTGAGCGTTTACTTAATATAAATTCTTGTGGAATCTTTGTAGCATCTCTATAACAAGTGTGCTTGTAGGCTGTACTTTTTTCCACCTTAGTAACGGAGGTATTTTGTGCAGAACTAAGGTTTTTCCTTGGTGCATTTATTTTCATTAAAAGAATGTACGGAGGTCAAAGCAGGATTGATTTGAAGGAGTTAGATTTTAAAATCCCTTTAAAAATCAGGACAAAGTATACCACACTATTAAAATAAAATGCTTAAAAATGAAAAGTATTATGCATGCCACACAGTAGAAGATCAGATTTTTATTAATGCAAGTTTTAAATGCTGATTAATCCTCTTGAGAATCAGTTTCCCAGAGCTTTGGCCTGTATTCAAGTCTTTTTCAAAGGGGCGCATCACTTCCATTATTCCGTATATTAATTGAACAACATTATAACTAAGGATACAAAGCAAGATTTAAAACATGATTACAGCTGTCATTGCTTACATCTAAATAAGTCGTTGGGAATTCAGTCTGCAGCATAAAATTGCCGTAAACCTCTCTCATCAGAGCGCTGAAGCCGTTGCCTCCGCGGCCCCCCTGTGCCGCTCCGGGATGGATAGTGTCTGTGCTGTGCGCTGACGGCTCCGCTGGTCTCTTACTCTTAATGCATTTGCTGCCCAGTCCCCCTCTCCCTCCCACCTTCCAAACTGTGGATGCGTTTTGTCTTGCAAAATTACAGATATCTCAGAAAAAAATAGCGCCATTTCTAGATATGAGCAGAAAAAGGGATGATAATGGTCTGAAAGACGGAGCTGCTCTTATTCTTGCTTGCTCCCAGAAAGGGTTTGTTTTATTTTTTTGGCATAAACCATTTTCTGATCCAGATTCAGCACATGCCTCTATACAAGCAGTCTCATTGAGCGCTCATGTGCTTAACGCTAAGCATGTGCTTAAGTGCATTCCTGAACTGGGCCAAAAGGTGCCTCCTTTGACATTTTTGTCCATGGCTGCTGTTCTTGGAATGATGCCTTTTTTGGTGAAAACTGATGTGGGGTTACAGTAACCATCTAATTCTGATTAGACAAACTGCATTATGGAAGAAGTATTAAAAATTTATAGTCCTATTTGCTAAGTTTATTTGTTGGCCATAAAAAGCTGAATCTTACATAACATAAAAAACATCCAGTCCTAATGATGAAAAAGATATAAAAAGATAATGGTGCAATCATAACATGTCTCAGAGAGTTTGTACATCTCAGTTGCAGTTTGGCACATCGCATAATTGTGTTGTGCCAAACTGGCACCAAACCACAATATGTTAGTGAAAAGGGCCCGCAGTTTAAGAGGAAAATCTAGAAGTGTTAACTATACACTGTCTAATTATACAACCTTACTGTCCCAGAATGCGATTTCTGAAACCGTTTCTGACATATGGGAAGAGGGTAGAACAGCTGGTCATTAAGGTTTTCTCAAGACTATTTAGTAACACACTTGAATGTAATTAAAGTGCTACATTAAATACTGCACTTGTGTACAATGTATTTTTAATCTTTATGGCATGCTGTAAAAGTAAATAAATGCAAAGCATTAACATCTCCTAAATTGTTAAGATGTAATGACAGCTCCTATCTGTGCTGTGTGTGTTACCTGAAGGATACCCTGGTGTTTTGCAAGCATCCTGCATAGCTAGTAAGGAGCTAGCTGGCTCTGAATTGTGCAAGATGGGTATGAGTTTGCATTGATTTGGTTTACCAGAGTTAAGCTACGCTGATTTACCTCCTTGCATTTCAGCAAACGGCATTGCAACTATCCGGATTTATTTGAAGGTTTCCTCTGCACCCAGTCAAGGTGATGTAAAGCAGCTTTGGCCTGTGTTGAATCTAACACAAGAAGCAAAACTTCAGATTTGTTGACAAAATACGCAAATATCTTTGCAGCAAACCTTGCCCTCAGGTGTACCCCAGCATGATTTCTGCCCCTAAATATAGGGTCAGAATTCAGCTTCGTACAGATGCAGGTTACAGATGGATTATATTTTTAAATTGCATTTATGCCCCATTAACTTTACTGTGATAGAAGTACTTAGAGCACAAAGAAGATAGTAAAGTGCTTTGCAGGATCAAGGCCCCAGTTATTTATTTTCTCTCCTTCTTTATTCCCTGTGACTCTCTCTGACCTGTCTTCCACTTCCAGAGAAAATAATTAGTTAAGTTATATGATTCTGAGGCAACTGCAAAGGAACTTGAATGAGCCCAAACTATTGAAGAAGTCTTAAGTTACAAACTTGCTTTGAGATCAGCACCAGCTCCATCATTGAGAACCTGGAGATTCTTCAGTCCCAAAACTGTGGGAATTCTGCAACATTGTGAGCAGAATGCTATTTTGCGGGGCATTTCTTTGGTTTGATGCACTAACTACCAAGAAAAAAGAAATATTTCAAAATAGTTCACCATACAGTGTTTCTCTGCATCAAGTGTGTGCTCCCTAATGTGTCTGTGCTATTTTATATTCTTTAATAACACTTATGTTTGAAAAGAGAGGCCAGAAATGTATTGAAAATTTGAAACTGTATTAGACTTTTTCTGAATTCTAACAAATAAATGCTTTAAATAACTATTTACTGTATATAATCAATATCTGTGAATAAACTGTGTTCCTTGGAACAGCTTTTTTGGTGAATTTAGTACTTGTTACAAAATTTTTTTCCAGCAGTACTGTAGTTGCCTTTGAACCTGAAGGATGGCTTAACATGGCATTTTAAAACACAAATTAAAAAAAAAAAAAAAGATAGAAAAGAAACTTCTAGGAGGTCAGGATTAACAAATCACTCTGACTGTAGATTCCAAGTCAGTCCTCATGGTGAAAAAGATGTAGATGCAGATATGGACAGAGTCCAGCTGACAGTCAACATGAGTGGCACAATGAAAACCTAATTTGTGTACCACTTTTGTAACAGCTCTATGGTGACAGTGTCAAGTTTTGTCTGTGAATGAACATGTGGCTAAACTGAGTTTTACTGTACTTTTTAAAGGGAGGCATAAGCTTTTACCAAAATAATTTTACCAAAAATAATTTTATGGTTCCATTTGTGTGGAGTCACTATTTGCAAATGAGCAACATGACCTTTTGCTGCACATTTTCTAAATCAATCACAATCCTTATGTTCAAATAAATGAAGCTTTTTCTCTCTGCTAGTGGTGCATCTGCAGCAATTTTTGTGGAAAAGGAACAGTGTAATGAGTAGTTGCTCATTCTGTTCTCCTGACTCACATTTTGGGGATGGATTTTGCATCTTGTTACATCCTGTGGCTGATATGTTCTATCAGAAATCAGAAATGCCAACCTGTAGGCTGAAACCGATGAAGACAGGAGACAAAACTCTCCTATAGCAGATAAATTCATTTTTGCAAGAGATAAGAGTAACTATAGATCTCACCACTTTCAGTGTTAATTGCAAAACTCATCTCTCTGACTTAACTTTGCATCATTAGTTTCTTCACACATATTTGCCAGGTACAACCACTTATAAGTACAAACAGAAGCAAACAAAAACATACTCATCAAGCTACCTGCCTACGAGCTAAAAAAAAAAAAAAAAAAAAAGAGGAAGAAAAAGAAAAGGCACTAGTATATTTAGGTATCTGGAGGGTAGTCAGATGTTGTGATAGAGGCTAGGTAAATACTTTGAGAAGCAAATATAAATTAAATATTGCTGTAAAACTGCACAAAAATTTCCAGAAAATATACTGTGACCTAAATTTTTCAAAAGAATAAATTCCATCAGGTTTAACCTAAAACATTCACTTTTATCCCTTTATTCTTAGAGAGTAATGTTTCCAAATAAAGTAGATCTCACTTCTTTCAAACCCTGCTAGACAGCCTTAGATCCTTTTCAAAAGAACCTGAAGACACACAGCAGCCATTGACTTGGATAGGGATGAGATATTGGCAAGTAGCATTGTGATTTCTAGTCTTCTCAAACGCTTTTCATCCTAAACAGGGATGCAGGGCATGTGTGGGTTATGTGAGGAAGCTGTGGGGAAAAATTTTGCTCATAGACACTCATGTGTCACCGGCTGCAAAGGGAACTAAAGGCATTTTCAAGAGCTGAATATTTCCTGGATGACTCACTTGAGTCAATCCCCTTCTGAGCCACAGGAAGAAGTTGTGCAGAGCTATACGAGGAGATACAATTTGATGGTGAGCCGAGTGCACACAACTTGCTCATTTAAGCAAATGATACCATTCTTTTTTTCCTCTTCTGCTTGTTTTCCCAACAGTACTGTTGACTTAACCCTGTACAGTCGTATCATGAAGACTGAAACATCCAAACAATATCCATAATCATTACAGAGCAGTTTATGTGCGTCACAGAGGTCTCTTCTCTAATTTGCTTGAAAAATCTCTGCATCTGCTGCGCTTAGACTTGAGCGGTTGACATGCAGACCCACTTGCTGCACTCCAAATGAGATCTTGGAAAACAACAGTCTCCAAGACAGTCAACCTTAATCCAGGTGGTGCTGGTGAGTGGGCATTAGTTGTCCTCACACAAAGAGGCAGCAGCCCACAAGGACGATGCTTAATTGCCTAAGCCAACCACAGAGGACAGGCCAGAGAGCCCTGGGATGGGGAGTATGTGGCTTTTGTGGGACCTGGCCACAAGGTAGGGGCTGGTCCTCACCACGTGGTTGCAGGGCTGCAGCTCCCTGCTTGCTGCCTAGTCAGTAACTACTCACTCACTTTACCTGGATTATTTTGCCATCTTTTACTTCTGCTTTTTTTTTTTTTTTTCTTTGAAAATGTGCTCCACATCACGGGAAGTCTTTCGGGATTATACTTTAACTGCTACTGCCATGCATTTTCCTGTCCCCTCAACAGTCTTGTTTCTTTGATTTGATCCATTGCCCTCCATTTACCTTTCTAGCCACCATTTCTTTCTGCCTTCTGACTTGCATAGATATTAAATATGCCAAGCATTCTTCTTGTATTTGATTGTGTTTAATACTCTCCACTCATGAATGTGGCAAGTCTGCCGCTTCCAGAGTACTCATTCTTTCCTTAGAAAAATATACTTTGCTCCTACTACAGTGAGTTGCAGCTAGGTATAGGTAGATCAGTTGGTGAATGTGCTCACTAGGTTTTAATTTGGCCATAGCATAGCAGAGTCTGGCTAGCCCTGTCTGGCTTTGACTGTCCACCATATTTATAGTAAGCATGATTAAATAAACTGAATACCCCAAAGTTACCTACATTAACCACAGAAGGTCAAGAAGAAAGACATTCCAGGCATTACCGAGACTAAACAATAGTTGAAAGATGTCTTTGACGCTACTGTATGCATTTAAAAAATCATATCTGGGTGAGGAACATTTTTGTGTTTCAGATGTGAGACCTCTATTTGGTCATTTTTCTAAATTTGTTTCCAGATTGGTGCAACCTAGTCTGAAGGAAGAACTGTCAAAATTTTGTGAAGTAGATTAAATGATCTGCAATGAGGATTAAAATGAAAAGAAGTCTTAAGCGAATTCCATTTTAATGATGAGACCAACCCAGGACACACACAGCCCAGTCACAGGACACTAACACCTCTGTCCTGAAGCTGCTTACTTTGCCAGCTTACCACTTGCTGCCTGTCAGAGGTGCTTGATAATTGCTTAAAGCCCAAGTTACAAAACTCAGAAACAATCCAAAAGATTTTAGCACACTTCTACAGGTAAAAGACATTCATTCTGGTACATAAATGATAGCTGCATAAATCAATTTTTCTCCCTTCAGAAACCTAGAAAACCCCCAAATCTCTTTAATCTGAACTAGAGCAGGCCAAAAGACCAGCCAAGTGATATTTGAGGAAGAAATTTTTGGAAAAAAAAAAAAGCTTTTGTAGGTAACATTGACTTTTAACCAATATGATGAATAGATGTTTTAAGGACACAATTTCATTTTTTTTTTCTTTTCCTCAGGTGAAAATGCTTTCGTGATCACTTTCAACACTTGCAATAGGAATATATAGATAACTATAAATGCTATGCAGGTGACAGCGCACAACAGCCAGCTCACGTATCTACATGACACCATACATGGGCAGCATGGTAAAGTGCCTTCTGGTACTACCTACAAACGATCAGTCACAACATAAGACAACATGCTTGCACTACACAAAGTCTTTAGATTACATGTTCTTGCAGTGTGTTTCACAGTTTGCCATTAAACAGCTATTGTAAGATTTTTTAAAGTACCTTCATCGTGTCTTCAGCTCACCAGTGTCTCTCTGCCTTAATAACCAGGCTGAATCCACAGGAATAATTAGTGAATCAGACACTAGTTAATGTCAGCAAAGACAGCCCAGTAACTTTCCTATCTATTCCTGTTCATAGGGTCTTCTTGTGAAGCTCTGCCTCTTATTTACAGAAAGGCACAATATGCTGATTCAAATACTTTTTTTTTGTTGTTGTTTTTTTTTGGATCGTGTGATACTTATATTGTGTAACTGGTATCAGGCAACACTACATACAAGCTGCTGCTATATACAGAATGTACTGACTCTCTCCTCTTTCTAGTAAATTGTCATCCCTCCAGACATACTGGCTCATTTTTTTTTCCTGAAAACATGGGGGAATTAAATACTCATGCCAACACTATATGATTTAAGTTGCTAGCACCCTAAGGATCTTGTGAAAAGACAAGCGCTAAGACAATTTTCTGAAATACTACTTTAGCTACAGTCATTGTAATTCATGCCTGGGAATTGTCTAAGGACAAACATATTGTCATGCTTCGATTGCAAAATATAGCTATCACACTTGGCTGAAAATCAAAAAAAAATTATTCAAAGTTCATCTCCATCAAATAATTTAAAAAGCTGATTTTTACTAGTCTGAAGCTAAATCAGAGTGCTTCCTAGAAAGATGTAATTATATGCAATGAACAATCCTTCAATGTGTATTTATATGTAGTATTTAGATTCTCACTCAAAGTCTTTGGGTCTCATAATAACATGCACACTAGACTTGAAGTACACATCTCTTAATATACTCTATTACCTCATTGTCATTTACTTGTTGGTAATGAATGCGTGTGTTAACAGAACAGCATGCTGATGCATTTTTTCTGCCATTGTATGTAACATATTTTCTAATTCTTCTGCTCTATTCAGCATTTGACCCTAACGATAGGGGATTATGGTATTAACTCTCTACACAGCACACATTCTTTACAGACTTTCACTAAATACTGTAAGCCTGCTGCAGAGCGGAATAAAAGTGAAAGCATACCGTCTGGTCTTAAGCTGTGCACACAGAGGGTCGTGATCCAATTGGAAGGGAAGCAGAATTTTAAAAAGAAAGAGGTTTGACAAAATTTTAATCCTTGTCATTTTCATTTCTCTTACCCTGTGGATTTGGGTGATTTTATTTACACTGTCAGCTTGAGCCTAGGGATTGAAAATCAGGCTTTTATGGAGATTATTAAAAGTACATACAGTACACTAAAGGCTGGACCACTGCTATATGCTACTAAAAATATGAATGTGGATGTTCTATATTATACATCTAAGAAAGTAAGTGCCATCCTCCCTGTAAGGATAGACTTAGCAGTTAGGCTCATCACAATAATGCTGGAGCGCATATTTTAACAAGGATATTTATGAGTGGCTCCAGCATGCTGAAGGTGGGCTGGAGAATGGAAAGGGACTTGAGGAAGATGCCTTCAGGTCCACCTTGGGATGAGGCAGACGCATGGGAATGGCGATAGAAGATTTTTGTGCTGATCACATCTGAACTCTGGAAAACTATGTGGACATGGCCCCATCCTAGGATTCCTGAACAATTGGGTGACCCTCAGGGTAGGTGTCAGTTAATTTGGGACAGAGATGCAACATGGTGGGGCCATACCATGCCGTGCCATGCGGTGGGCTCCATCTAAGGGGAAACACATGACGGTCTCCCACTGATGCAGCTCCAGCTCAAGAGAGCACTCACGAGTCTGATCTCAGCCACCCAGGAAAGGGCTGGATGGAAATCAGCTGACCATGGCCACCTCTTGTCACTGTGACCAGAGGTGGAACACAAGTAAACACAGCAAGATTTCACTCCCACCTGTCTAGACTTGTCATCTTGTTTTGGCCCTGCTCCGTGGAAGTGCCCCGGGGCAGCAGTGAGTCTGATTCTGCAAGCCTGTACCCTCCAACATGCAGATCTCAGTGAGGCCAGGACCACAGCTCTGCTAGTGCTTCAGCCACAGTTTCACTCTGTCACCACGGGCTTTGCAGGATCGAGGCCACAGCCACCAGTTTCTACACCGCTTTTGTTAATAAGGCTATTGAATACCCTGCTTCAACACTGGGAATGGGAGAATTGGCTTTTGCCATTTTTCCCCCAAAGGAATCAAAAATTCTATTTTTCCATTCAAGGAAAATGTTCGCTTGACATCAAGATATGCGATTCTCAGGGTCCCCGTAGCTCTGCAACCTTGGCTATCTGAGGCGTGTAAGATAGGGGCTTATTGTGCTGAGGAGCAGAATGGGCAGAAGCACTTGCACAACTTGGCCATCACACAATTGAAAGCGGAGTTAAGCTGGCTCCCCCTAACCAGAGCGCCAGCAGCACAGGATTTTTCAGATGTGCAGCTTCCACACCTCCTGGAGCCAATTTTCAGCATACTTTGGGTGCTTCCTGACAACAAGGCCAGCACCAACCCCGGTGGGGGCAGTGGGAATGTGCCCTTCCATTTCAGTGTCAGCAGGATCAGGTCCAGTCTGAAAAATTTGGCAGTGGTCCTGAGTGGTTATCAGTGTGCCAGGGTCCCACTAAGACATCCAAATTGGCATCTCATAAAAATCAAATTGGCATTTCATAAAAATCCAGGCTACAAATGACAGCCTTAGGTTGGAACTCTGACTTGGGCCTTATCCTGCAAAGGTGTTCAATGCCCTCAGCTCCCTCTGCCTTTATGGAGAGCTGAGCAGGCTCAGCGCTTCTCAGGATTGCTAGCACTCTGCAGGATTGGACTTATTGTCCTTAATACTATCTCATTCTGGTTATTCCCTATTGCCCAAGGATAATCCCATGGCATTATTCCCATTATGCCACTTGCCATTCCCATTATAGTCTTTAACAATGTTTTAAACCTATCTTTCATTTTTAATTTCCTTAGCAAAATATGTGTATTTTAATAGTATGCATTTATGTAGTCTTCTAAAAATGTGCTTTTATTATACATATGGCATTATCATGTAGCTTCACTACTTTATGAGTCTGGTAGATGAAAACAGCTCTGAATACAAGGGGAATCCATATGTCTAAATATTTTTAGCATGAAGACTGTTACCTGTTCCCAATCATAAAAGTGTAATTAAACAGCACGTATTAAAACAGTGCACCACAGGAATCATTACAGCTAACTTGTCTGCTTCATTCAAGGGGGGAAATTTTTACTATCTTTAGGCAAGAAAGGAAGGAAGGAAGAAGCTATAGTAATCATTTTATATCTTTAGCATGTGCAAGTTACAAAGCAGAGTGTTGGGATCTTACAGACCACTCTACTTTTGATTCATCTTTCTCCTTGATTAATCACTAAGCTGCTGCCCAATGGTAGCTTCAAAATGAATTCATCAGCAAGACTTCTCCAGCAGCGCTGTGATGCTCTTCTGGTATCAGAGCCACCTGGGACAGCCAGCAGCTCCATGACTGAGAGCCATAAGAGAAGAATGAGATCTGGGACCCATCCTGCCATTTCTCAAGTCCTTGTATTGTCTCTTTACTGAAACACTGATGCAGTTTCTTTACGTGGACATGAGCCTCAAGTGCTCCCTTGAGCTTTGCTTTAGGGTGGATGGTGATTTCCATCACAGCCCAAGCCAGCAGCAAAGCATGGTCTACCTTGAAGACACAGGGCTGAAAAACAGCTACTTCCCTTTCTCTCTGAACTGAGTTGGGACAGTTCATTTCAAATCTGTAGCATTCAAATTTTGGACAGCCCACCTACCCTCTCTACTGGGCTACCAAGCCTAATGCAAGGCAGGGGAGTCCAACCTGTTTTCCAACCTGTTTCCTCAGCTGGCTTCTGGGTCTGGGCAGAGCTGCTGTATCCATGCTGCCAATAGACTCCTACACCTAACTTTAACACCTAACAGCAAGTACCTGGGAGGCAAAGGGGACTTCAGGGCAGCCAAGTTGCTTGTTTAGTGATTTAGTCATTGGTCAGCCTGACAAATAATTACAAAAGATACTTCTAGCTTGAATTAAAATAGACATTTGGAATCACTTTTGTGTGTGTGCGTGTTAAAAAAAAAAAAAAAAAGTAAGAAAATAGAAAAAGAAATGCAGGAAATAGGGCCAGAAAAGGTCAACTGGGTCAGCAACTCCAGATTTTCACAGATACTTAGAGTGCAGCCATCCTATGCTGCATGTCCTCACACACCACCTGCCCCAGAATGCTTCCTAGAAGCCTGTTACAAACTTTACACCTCATCATAAAGCAGCTGCAACCCTAATGAACCCCAGGAAGCAGGACGGCATCTTCCAATACTTTGCCAATAGTCCAAGCCCCTGCAATAGAAGGGAATTGTTACGTGAAATATTCTGCAAATCCTAAGAAATGAAGATTTATGAGAACATCCGTTCTCTACAATAGCTCCTGACTACCTGATCTACAGGGAAATTTCTTCCTTGCCCCAAGCTGGTTATCAGTTTAGCCCCAAGTTTATAGTTGAGAAGCACCTAAGAGGTTTGGGCCCCCATCCTACAGTCTGCTCTTTCATGGTTCAGAGGTGAAAAAGAGAGCAACCTAGAAGTCTAGCAACGCATAAAGGAAAAGTAAAAATAACCCTCACTGACCTCTGCAGATTGCAAACAAAAGTCCTGGAGCATGTGATTAGTAGAATGAAACAATGGTGCAAATAAACAACCAAGTCTCTTTTCAAACTCAGCTGCTGACACCTAAACATCAGATACTGACTGATCCATATCACAAGCCTCATCTTCTGTCCCTCGCAGTTCTGTAACACAGTTGTTTTCATGAGCGCACCCGACTGCAGCCTCGAATGTTTAACTTCTCCATTCCCGTCACCAGGACGCTGCTTCTTGGGTGGAGAGAAACCTCTCTAAATCTCCAGTTGGAATGTATTAATGATCAACTCGATCTCATGACAGTGTTGTGCTTTAACCCAAATAATTCTTGTTCACTTTGAAGTTTACCTCCTCAATATCTCTATAAAAACTCACTATATCTCCTTTCTGTCTCAATTTTGCTATACAAAGCAAATCAAGAATGTTTAGTGTTTCCTCATAAGATAAAGAGATGCTTTAGCTTGAGAAAAAACAAAAAGACTAGCTTGAGAAAAAAAAAAAAAAAGACTAGCTTGAAAATTTTCCACTATTTGAACATCTTAAAATTAATTTTAGGAACAGAATGAAATAAGCATATTCTTCTGAAATAGATACAGTTTTCTAATGACTTAAAATGCGATTCCCTCTCACAGCCACAAGGGAAAGTGGATTTGAATTTTAAAATTTGGTGGAAGAATTTGCTTTTGCCTAGCTTCAACATCGGTAGAAGCCAAGAGCTGCCCAAGAGATACTTGTGAATGGAATTAAGAGAACAAAACAGTATCTGAGTAAAGAATTGAAAAATCTGGATCTGAAAATGCTTGTACTTTTGAGTCACAGAGATCTGAATGAAGCACATGGAAGATACCTTGTTTAAAAGTTCATGTTCTTTGAATGCTTTTCCATTTTCATCTGAGAATTTGGAGTCCTACACTGATGCTTATAACTCAAATAGAGTCAATTCAGGTCTTTAGATAAGGCAACATTACTTTTTCTCTTGTTCTTAAGAGAAAGAGAAATTGTAACTGGCCCTCCCCGCTTTCCCATACCATCTCCTCCCAATTTAGGTCCTGTCTTCTCATAACTTTTATTTTTTTTCCTAAAGACATGTGTATGGATAGAATTAGTTACATATTTTCACAGCATTTTTGCTTCAATTCAGGATTTTCTTATTAGTAATGGGGAAAATATCCTTCTTCACTCCCTGCTTCTTCCATCTGGTCACCACACGGCCTATATATCTCCAAGGACTGCAATGTGAAGAATGGACTAAAACAAAATAATGACTCCATTACATGTCCTATCTCCTTCTCATAAATTTCAAAGCTAGATGAGACCATTATCACCTGCTCTGATCTCTAGCACAACACAGGATTTCCTGAGAGAGATTCCTCACTTCAGGATAGGAAACAGCAGCCTTGACTCATAGCTAGGATTCAGCATAATAATGGCCATTTCACAATTAAAAGATAATAATAATAAAAAAAATCCATATGCTCTTGCACAAGACTTTTGATTACTTCTTTCAGTAAAAACACTAACAGAAATTTTTGGATGAGAAAATTCCATATGTATTCTCATTGCTCTTAAAAGTTCATTTCACACCAACATAAAAAAAAAGACATTCTGGAGAAAATTATTATTATTATTGCCGCAATTGCATGCTTAAAATAGCACTTCTTGTCTTTCACTCTAAGATCTGATAACAAGAGCATAATTATATCTTAACCTCATAAAAATCACAGTAACTGACATTTTGCAGTGCTCTCGGGGCAGCACAGCACTGACTGCTCCCTTGAGGGGAGAAATGACTGCTTTGTTGAAAACAACACGTTCAGGATACAACACAGTGCTCAGCAGAGACCTAAATGTAGCTCTTACTAGAGTAAATGGAGTTTACCACTTCTCCCAGGAACTGGCTTTGGGAATTCCTCCGCCAGCCTCAAAGGGACGGTACATCTGCCATAAGTCACCTCTCCAAAACTTCTCATTTGAGTGCCGGCCTGGTGTGCTTCGGTTCTACAAATGGTGCTAGGTAGACAAAGTTTGGGGCTGGAAAATGTATTTTTCGTGACCCCTTTCCTCTTGCATTCTTTCGGGTCCCCCAGGAAGTGTGCCACTCGGTGCCTGGGCATTAGGCTCTCCACGGCTGTGTGAGACAGCAGTGGGAAGCAGCAGCTGGTCCAACCAGCAGCAATGCAAGCATGCAAATTGAGCAAGTGTTTGGTCCGGAGGCCATACGCTGCCCAGTCCTCTGAGCAGCCGATGGAGCACTCGTAGCAGAGGTAGCGTGTGTGCTCTGTATATGCTGTCCTGTGATTTTATCACCTAGATTCACCCTGTCTGTAGTGGTAAGCACAGGGCCTCAGAAGGACATTATTTACCCCTGTTTAATCATATCCAGCCCATGAAAATGTTCAGAAAGGTTGAGCATCTGCACTGCTTTAAGCGTGTGCCAGAGAATGTGCACTGTACCAGCCAGTGGAGGGGAGAGCTCTGCTCTAGCCAGTGGCTAAGGGATGGCATGGATTATACCCTGAATTATCCTGGAGAAATGTAAAGTACTCTCTGAATGCTCTGCAATGGAGAAAGAGCAGAGCACAGGAAATAGAGGAGAACCTTCTACCACTGAGTGAGGGAACTTGGAAAGGGGCAGCCCCGTGAAATCTCAAAAGGGTCCCACAAGCACTTCAGATGTGGCTGGCATTTCCCGGCACCTACATATCCCAAACTTATTTGTTTCATGACAGTAAATTCTGCATTCTTTCTGATGGCAAGTTGACCCTGCTTAGGCAGAGTCTTGACTTGCTCTGCCACGCAGAAAATCCTGGAGGAGAGACTCCTTCTTGCATTGGCTCATGACCAGCACTTGGAGGCTGTTACGGTGTCCTTGCTGAGGGGCCATGGCCTGGAGGGCTGGAAATCTGGAATCTCATGGAGGAAACCTCCAGGAGCAACCCAAGGAGACTTTCCTGCCTTGCCCAGGTGGGAAAGGTGCATCTTGGCCTGGGAACACGTGCTCACTCTCACTTTCCAGTGGCAAAGGATGCTGCTTTCTCCTCAAGCTGAGGCTCGCAGGAGCAGTGTCCTGCTTGCAGCCAGTGTGACATGGCCTGCGTCTCCTTTTATGAGCCCATGTGCTTAATCTGCCTTCTTTTACAGACCTCCTTGCACAGGCCCAATCTCTGTTCTGCAAGTTGGCATGACGGCAGCATACCAAGTAGGAGGTTTTGGCTTGTGTGTAGAATTTGGAGAGCGGTTTTGTAGTAAGTTGCTATACTTTTTGGCTTGCAAGCCCTGGGAGCATATGGCCCATTGCTTGCAAAATGCTGATATTTTAAAATTGGGGGAGGAATAGAGCATGGCACATTTATTTTACTTCTTCAGTGCCACTATTTTTGCCAAAACCTTCCCTGCCACACCATCCTGGATCATGCTGTTCTATCAGTCTTTAAAGAGAACCCTCCACTAACTGAAAAATGGATGATTTTAGAAAGTCTCATAACAGCTCTGAGAATGCTACTCTCCTCTACTCAATCTCCAATTGGAAATACTGTCAATTAATGGCTAAAGTGAGTAAGCAGCCAATGCATGACTACTTCTGCTCACTCCTGAGCTCTTTGCAGATGGCCTTGCTGATATGTTCAACAAACATCACTTCTTTTCCAAGCAATCAAAAGTTTATGGACTGCTATTTCCTTCCTCTCAACTTCCCAAGAGCTAACACCAGCACACTTGAGATGCTGCAAACTTATCACTTCCACCTTGAACTAGCGGTTGACCTGAGGAGAGAGATGCCAGGAAATGAAATAGAGTCCTTAAGTATAGGCAGAATAACAGTGCTAATCCAAGTGCAGCTATGCTAAGCTACTACAGTAGCTGTCAAAATGTATCTGAATTTTTTTTTGTGTGTATGTGTATTCTCAATGCTATTAGATAATGTTGAAAAGCACAGCATTTTGTTTTGGGAAAAAGTTAATAAACCATTAGATAAAGGTGACCTGTAAGATATTCATTTACTTGAATTTTTAAAATGCTGTTGATAAGGTCCCTCATAAAAGACTATTAAGGGAAATAAATAATCATAGGGCTAGGGATGAAGTCTTTGTTAAAGATTAGAAATGGGTTAAGTGACAGAAAATAAAGGGTCATAATAAAGAGCTTCCTCTGCGAATGGAAAGAGGTTAATGGTAGGGTACAACTGGTGTCTGTGTTGGGACCAATTTTATTGAGTATGTATGTGAATGGCTCAGAGGAAATAATGTAGAAGGATTGGGGATATATGGATGATACCATTTTATTTTGGTGTGTCTGGCTCTGTAAGTTTTTCTCACAAAAATAAAACCATGGAGTTTATATGCAGCAGGCTGCCTATAAAAGTTAGTTATGTGCCCAGAATTTGCAGGAATTGACTTTGAGTGATGGAAAAGCATCCAGGTTAAGGGTTACTGGAGCAGTGCATATTATAAAAACTCTCTAAATCTTTCCATAGATTCAGAGTCTTTTACCTGAGGGGTCTTTTAAGAAGATAAAAATGAGGATTCACAGAAGGTAAATTGTGGTGGGCCCAGTTCCACCTATCTTAATTAGTTTGAACAGTTGTTTAACATGCAAAGGTCTGTTTATTTCAGTGAATTGTGTAAAGATAAAAAAAAGAAGGAATTATGACTTACGTATGTCACCTCACAATGCAGTAGTTAAAAGATGGCAAACAGGATGTGTTTCCGAAAAATATAATGTGCAAAACCAGAGCATGCTGTAATGACATTATATCTGACAAATCCTTCCTCTTTTTTTTTTTTTTTTTCTCTCTGTCTTTGTTCCCTGAACCATAACTAGAAGATATTTTATGTTGGAAGTGTCCACAAAAATAACTTGATGTTCAGATATAATAATGACACATGAAGCATGTCTTGTGAATAATCTCCCTGTCAGAGCGGCAGAAATCTTATCCTTCGAGGGGAACTTGAGACAACTTGACTGAAGAATTCAATATGATGGACAGGGAAACCCCTTTAGTGAACAGCTAGCATATGCCATATCCTGCAGGAATACAACCCTTCTGCTGTCTTATGAAACTTGCTGCAGCGGGAATTCACCAAATCAAAGATATGTTGGATTTTCTTTAAAAACTAAAATCTGAAGAAGCTTTGGCATTCGGCAGATGAGGATGGGTATGTTTTCACAGCCTAGTCTCCATCTGTATTTAATGCACTGAGTGACGAGTACGGGAAGCCAGGACACATGAAGTGATCACTCTCCTGCCCAACTCACCAGCTCACAGGGTGGTCTCCAACCAGTCACCGCAGCGCTCCCTGCCTCCATGTCCATCCTGACCCATCACCAAGCTGGTATGAGGCCCAATTAACTGTTTTAGAGGAGTGACTCATGTAGTAGACCTGGGGATTCTCAGTCAAAGAGGAACAGAAAAGTGCAAACTATTGTGTTATTTTAAGTGTAAAATACTAATGACTTCAGCAGCTTTTCACTGCTCACTGGGCAGCCAGCAAGCGGCTGGAATTGACAGCTCCTGGCTGCCTCACTACCACTCACGTATCCATGGAAATGGATGGCAGATCTGCAGAAACAACAGAAAAAGTTTGAAAATATGACTTTCCTCCCTAATAGCAAAAAATAATCGCACAGGAAGAGGCAAATTTCGCTAGTGGAATCCCAAGAAGTTTCCATCGTTTGCTTCCTTTCCGTAGGACTTTCACAAGCAAAGCAATGAGAAAGGAGGAGAGCCTGCAGCCCCGCTGCGATGTGCAGCCAGGCCCAGGAGGAGGGACTCGGCGGCCGGTCAGCAGCGCGGCGCTGCACTTGGAGAGGCGAAGTGCAGATAGCGGGATCCGATTGAAACCATGGCCTCCAGGGGATTATCTGGTGTGGAATTTGGCCCAGGCAGCACACTTCGCGCCCCTGCGCATTGCAAAAGCATCCCTGCTCTGTCCTCTAACTTCAGGAAAGAGAAGTGATTTTAAAACCAGAAGAACCTGCATATTCACAACCATGTAGCTCTGATCGTGTAGCATTGACTTTCAGACTTCAGGCCTGAAAATCGTGCTGTAATTTATTTTTGTCTAAGTAAATGTACACTTTGTGGAGCAAATGAGGCTCATATTCTTTAAAAAAAGGAATTGGTCAAATTATCCCTGGCATTAGGCTGTTCAAGCTCTCCAATCTCCACCACTTTTATGCACTACCATGGACCAACTTTAGAAACAAGAGAGTAACTGAGTTCCCATGCTCTCCACCCCTCTCCCCAGCCCTCTGAGCTTTTCATGGTTCAGGGCTGTGCAAAAGATAACATCTTGTGTGCATCTTGTCTATAACCGAAGCAAGGTTTCTCAGCCCTAATAAGGTATCTCTGGAGTCCAGATGTTTGACTCCCGCAGCGATGTGCAGAGGGGCAGCCTGCACTCACACAGCAGCAGACGTTCACAGCCCCATTGGCCAGAGCACACAGAGCCGGTGGGTGCTGCAGGTGCAGCTGCTACTGACCCAGGAGCTACAAGGGATCAAACAACTTCCCTTCATTATCAAATCCCATCAACCATCCCTTCCTCGGCCCTGTCTCTCCATACACAGCACCAGCCTCTTTCAAGACTCTCTTTGTAGTTTCCCTTTACTAGCACTGCCTTATGCTCAGTTTCTGTCACTGTCCTGTTATTCTTCTCCTGGATGAAATATTGCTAACTCTCCATGGGCCCATCATCTTAGACATGACCTAGAGGACTACCCCATATATGAAAAAGGACAGAGACATCAGAGGACTGTTTGAGGAATGAGTTGCACTATCAATTAAAGGTAGGATATTTGCAGCACCTGATTTTGATGAACAAATCCTCTGGACTTCTAAAATTACCCTCCCTTGGAGCCTTTCATCCTCTTCCTGTGAATATCTTGACACTTGTGGATAGCACTGATACCTCAGTAGGGCTATTCATGAAGAGAAAAAAATGTGTCTCAGAGCACATTAGCCAGACAAGAGCCTACTCAGGAAAAGACTGGGATTTCTTCACTTGAGTTAGAAAGCCATCAGTTGTTCTGTAAGTGGGAGCGAGAAGTTCTCAGCAGCCATCTTCTGCTTCCTAACACAATAGTTCGGTTAAGTATTCCGCCTCTCCTTTTCACTTCTGTCTTTGCATCTCAGAAACAATTCTTGTAGCACATTCTGCCTGCTGGACAGCCAACGTGGTGAAAGATAAAAAAAACAAAAACAGATTGTTACATCAGTTCGGCTAGCACTATATGTGTGACTGATCACTACTGGGAAATCTAAAACTCAGATAAAAATCACCATTTTTTTTTTCTAATGTTTGAAGTGAGCTGTGTTGTAAAGGAAACCTGCAATAATAAGATAATATGAATTCAAAATAAATACTTCATATTTTTCAAGTAAGGAAAGTAGCATGAAAGCACTGCTGAAACAGGTATTTAAGTCCTACTATTTAAAGGTTAGTATTTTTATTGTTCCTAATCTGTGGTTTGTTTGGAGGAATACTGGAGTTTATTGTAATATATTAATTTTAGATGTAGTCTATTTAGATGCCAGAATCATTGAATATCATTAAATTGTAGAATCCCAGTTGTTACATGGAATAAAATTGAATGTTGATATTTATCCTCCAAAACACTTACTGAAAATCCACTAAAGCAGATGAAATCAGAACCCACAGACCTTTCCGTGCAAGGCTGCTCTCCAGCTGCTTGGTTTCCTG